>JBAMYA010000024.1:13379245-13399088 GCA_037176975.1 Arrhamphus sclerolepis | reverse complement strand
TAAAGAGGAGGATATGTGAGCAAGTAAGTGAAAAGGAGAAAGGAGTGGGAGAGAGGGAGAGAGAGAGAGTGAAAGAGACTCGTACCTTGGCTGAGTCAGGATATCCTCGTAAAGACTCTTCTGCCTGTTAGAAAGTCGACACTTCAGGATGTGTTCATACTTCTTAGGCAGCTGTTTCTCCACATCCCTTTTAGAGCGCCTCAAGATGAATGGCTGAATCATCTAGAGTTAAGAGTAAGACAAAGCTTCATATGCAAAGCATAATGAATTACAGGGGGTGCAAATCAAACATGACACAGTTTGGAAAAAATCAAGAGGGATATGCAGGAACATATACCCACCCTGTGAAAGCGGATGACCAGTTTGTGGCAGTAGTCCTGGTTTTGGTCTGTGCCTGCCTTGACAGGAAAGTCAGAGTAAGGCCTGGTGATCCCTGGTAGCAGGAAGTGGATCATGGTCCACAGCTCTTTGAGTGTGTTCCGTAGAGGATTGTTGATAAGGAGAATCCTTTGCTCACTGAAAAAGAGAGAAAGAGAAATCTCATTCAACTTAATATTTTGCAAAATTAAATGACTTCATAAACGAACAAAAGAATAATCACAGTGAGATAATTTTCCCAAATTACTTTCACATATGCAACTTTCATTTCCTTGGTCCTGTGACCATCATACTAAAATGCACATTAACCATGATCATCAGTGCAGACTACAAAATAAATAAACCTAAAGGATTAAAATATGGATAAATATATAAAAGAAACATATCTTATAATTAACATTATCCCTCAACTCACCTCTTGAGAGCAAAGATTGTTTCCCAGTGTTTCTCTGCTATATTTTTAATGAGCTGCACCTCATCCAGAACCAGATGCCTCCATCTTTTCTTCAGAAAATGGCTTTGGTCTTTCATTAGCAGCTTGTAGGATGTCACACAAACATGGAAGCTGTTGGCTTCTTCCCACCACTGCAAAGTAATCATCAGTATTTATGGCCTCAAACTGAAGAAAATGTCTGCTATATCAAGAAATGTAAGTTTTTTAAATACCACAAAATTACCATTCTCTTAGATTTGCGCTCCTTTCTATTGCCTAGGTATAAGAGGATCTTAAGGCCAGGACACCAGCGCTTGAACTCCAGCTCCCAACTTAACAACTTGCAAGTCCTTACTACAACAAGATGGGGCCCCCAATTTCCTGTTTAAACAGAAAAAAATGCACATAAAACATCTTTAGGATAGTCAGTCTTTTAAATTTTGTTAAAAAGAGGAGTTCATTTGCATTGCCACATACCCTCTTGACCTGCTAACTGGGCCATGTAAGCCACTGTCTGCACAGTCTTGCCAAGTCCCGTCTCATCAGCTAATATGCCATTGAGGTGTTTCTTGTACAGGTTTACCAGCCAGTCCACACCAATTTGTTGATACTCACGCAGTACTCCATGCAACAGAAAAGGTGCTGGACTACGAGTCTAATGACATAAAAGAACGTTTAGAAATCAGAAAAATGCTTCTTTTTTTCTTCTTCTTCTTCTAAATACATGTGTATCAGTTTCAGAATGCGTCTTACTGATGAAGTAGTTCTGAAGCTTCCCTTAGGCAGGATGAGCTCAGTGGCAGCAGCCACTTCAGCTATGTCTTTGCCAGTCTTTCCACCAGAATCAGAAGATGTGGTTTTATCAGTACTTCGATACTGGTCCATACTGAGCAGGGAGTCAATCAACACTGCCTCTGATGGACTGTGTGCCAGACATTCCATTTCTGGAAAACAATAAATATACCTTTCTGGAGTCACATCCATTTTCAGAAAAAAACAAAACAAAACAAACAAAATAAAAAAAGACCATGCCAATGGTTTTTAATTATAAAGGAACCTTCAGTCTCTTCTAGGTCATCCACATCACTATGAGGACTAGGTTGAGGCCACTCAAAGCCATCAGCGTAAGCACCAGCATACTGTTTCACCAAGGCATCCAGAGGCATCTCAGCTAAAAACAAACACATTTTAGTAAGCTACAAAAAAAAGAATGACAAGCAGTTAAGGCATTAGTAAAATCAGGTTAACTGAAAACTGTCCAATTCTGAACAGAAGCTATGCTATATCCGTCATGTGTGGAGCCCACAATTCACTTCCACAATGTGTAACATCACCCCATTTAAAGTGAAGGGACAGTCGCTGTCCCTTCATAGACTCACTGGTGCTGAATTGCTGAGAATAATGGATGCTTTTTTGTGCCAATATTATGCTACCCTTTGCATAGATGCTGCACTAAATATTGCAACAAGATGAAGTTTAAAGCTGGGATTTGGCTGCAATGCCTCAGTGTAGAAACAAAAAAACTCAAAAGCACCAGAGGAGGCAATAAAAGAGTGGACTTTAAAGTAATAAAAAAAAATATTGAAACAAATAGCACTTTATAAACTATTTATGGGAATTTAAAAACTCATACCATCTTTGGCAAGATCATCCAATTCTGCTTTGTGGTCCGTCCGCCCTTCCATGCTCTCTTGTTCCTCGATGGTACCCTCTTCATCTGTGACTAAAGGGGAAGACATCTCTTTAAATATCCACTTTTTTAAATCTACAAAATCCTAAACATTATTTTGAATGCTTTGCTAAATGAAAACAGACACATACCATCTTCATCAACCAAAGACAAACTTGACTTTCTTTTTCTAGCAGAGCTGCCAGTTGTCTGTAAAATGGAGAACCAAAATATCTTTATATTTGTGAAAAATATATTAAAGATACCCATGCTTTTAAATTATGATTAACTGGAATATCAGTACAACACCTACCGCTTTATTAACTTTTTCTCCTGTTGACCGACTGGACACTGTAACGCAAGAGGGAAAAAAAAAAAAGGTTGGTTAAAAAATGTTATCGGAGGTAAGATGTAAGTTTTAATTTCATCTTCTAGTCTGAAATAATGTCAGGATGGGAAGAGAACTGAAGAAGTATGAGTTTCATTATACACAGCTGTAAGTAAACTGATGTCTATTACACTGGAGAAATTATATTAAAAATTGATAGTTCTGTTTGGGTCAAAATTGTGGTCAGAACTTCCATTCAATCAAAAAAAAAAAAAAAGAAGTCACTTAAAGTAACAATTGTGTTATATGGTACAACATGAACATAGTTTTAGTATAAAGAAAGTCTCACACCTTTGCAACCCCTCTATGGTAAAAACTAAAAAGGAGCAAACATGATCACCCCCCACCCCCCCTCCTCAGTGAGTTACTCAGTTGAACATACCTGTGGCTTTTTGTATTTCAAGTGTTTTGAGCCTCTTCTCATAAATTTCAAACTGGAGTTTAATTTCCACAACCTTGAAGAAAAACAAATCTCCTTTTTAGGCTGCTTAAACACACTATTATTAATTTGATTATATTTTCGTAACAGCAAGAATATATTAATAAATTAACACATAGGCTATACATACCTGCTCAATGTTTGACCAGAAAAATTCCACCTCTCGGGCAATTGTGCTTGCAATGTGACGCAAATTAACTTCTCTTTCTTTCTGCAATCTTTCTTCACTTTTCTTCTGCTCTTGATGGTAACGGGCACACGTGCGAACAAGCTGCAACAGAAGCAAGACAGTATGATGTTCAAAGAGTCATCAGTTTCTGGAGTTACATTTCCTTTTGTGGTGCTGACTGGCAAGCTCTCATTTAATTGTCTCTCAAACCTTTTTTGCAGCAGCTTCCTTCCATCTTCTCTCCTGTGCAAAGTCAGCTGCCATCCACTGCATCTCCTCCAGGAGGTAGTCCCACTGAGACTTTGGACGAGAGGCCTCCACAAGCTTGGGGAGTCTACTAGCTGACCACTGACCCTCCTTCCTTAACTCAGACACACGTTGATGCACCTGACTCTCCTGGGATACAGAAACAGCATTTGATATCAGAATGAATTAAGAATGGTCATCCTTAATTCATTTATCAAATTAACACTGAGATACAGTATTTAAAAAGCAAAAAAAAAAAACAACAAAAAAACCAACAAAAAAAAAACCAACAAAAAATAAAAACCTTTTTGATAAACCATACTAGCACTCTTTACATTTAAGATGACTGTTTTTTTTTTCCACCAAGACTTTCCCCTTTTGTTGGGAAACAACATACTCTTTAACCAGTATAATCATTAACTATTTGATTCTTAACTCACCAGTTTGGCCTGCTCAACCTGCTTATCTTGAGAACCTTCCTGTGAGGACTGCATGGTCGCATTTTGTCCAAAGCCACCTATTTTGACTGCAGATATGCCATTAGTTCCAGTCAGTTTGGACTGGGTGCTTGAGTTGATGTTAGAGCCAAGAGGACGAAGAGAATTTGCAGAATGGGGAACTGGAGTAGCGTTAGAAGTGGACTGAGGAACAGGAGACACAGATGTTACTGAATTGGTTATAATCCTCTGAACTGGCTGGTTTGTCTCTGTCCCAGGGCGAGCAAGAGCCACCGTCTAAAAGGAAGAAAGAAAACATTTAAAAAAAAAAACAAATAAACCCATTTTTCCCACCTCCAATAAAATTGACAGCATGACCCATCACTAACAACAGTTCCTTTCAGAGAGACACTATGAATCTGAAGCCACTTTAGTTTTACACTATATTCAATACATCTATGAGCGCTCAGAACTCATGTCCTAGAAATTTAGACATACTGCCAGTTGGAGCTCATTATAAATTCCTAAAAGTCTTAAGAAGCCGATCATCTAAGATATGGATGATACATCAGGCTACAGCACTCAATCTGTTGCCGTCAATAGTATTCCTGAATAAAACCATGAGAGGAATTAACATAAACGTTACCTTTATCTAAATGGCCAAAGGCCATACCTTTAACAGATTGAGGCTTAAAAATGTACAAAAAAAAAATCTATTTACATGGTTTCACACAGACTAACCGCTTGTCCTGGCTGAAGAATGGCCTGGGATTGTTGTTGCTGCAGCTGAAGATGAATACCCGGTTGCATCTGTTGCTGTAGCTGGGCTTGGAGTTGTGTATGGGGGTTGACTGTAGCCAGGACAGGCCCACCTGCTTGTAATTTCACCTGTGACTGGAGTTGTCCACCAGGCTGGGCTGAATTCTCCACCAACTGAGCCTGCTGAGAGGGTGCCATGGGCATGCCTGACAAAGGGAGGGCACCTTGGGGCATCCTGCCAGGTAGCTGGGGAGGAGGGGTGTGAAGACTGGCTGCATTCTGTACTGGTGGTCCTTTGGATGGGTCATACTGTTGCTGGTTCTGCTTTTGTCCCGCAATCTGGACCGCTTGAGGAGTAGGCGGCATCCCGCCTGTACACATGGCAACCAAAGTGTGGAACAATAGAGCAGTATAAAAAGAAACACAAAGAAAAATGGTAAAAATTAAAGTTGCTAATTTTTTCAAGAATTTTATAACTTTTTAATGTTCTCTCTCCTAACCAAAATGGTTCTCTCCTGTTATAATAATTTGAGAGACCCCCCTTATTGACATTTCGAAGCTGGTAAGGGATGATTAATTGTATATTTATATTTTAAATAACTGTGTGAGCTTTATATTTTAGAGTTCCTGGAACCTGTTCTTAATGAACCACGTGAACCTTTTTCAGTACATTATTGTACGACATTCTGATGAAAGAGCGAAACTAATGAAACTCATACAGCAAAATGATTACAGAAGAAATGAAATTAATGAAATATACATGTCTCTCAAATAAAACACTACTTTGATTAATGCAAAACCAAAACACTGCATTTCAAATGTTGAGAGAATGTGGTTAGAAACATCAAAAAATTGTACATGCAATAAAAAGTTTCAGAGAGAAAAAAGAAATGTTATAAATAAAAATGAAAATAATACCTTCTGAAAATAAAGAGACAGGGAGGAGAAAGGGAAAATATAACTACAGAGCAGACACAAAAACAGCATATGTTTAGCATGCATGAAGCAATGTCATTTGGATGCCTCACAGAGCAACAAAGCACAGAGGTGAGCAAAAAGACACACATGGGGTTTTGCAAACAGCGGGCCTGAGCGGAGCTCTGCACACTAAAGCAGCACCTGCCTTACCTCCCTGCACGTCACATGACCTTGCCTAGACGCCATCAACACCTGGCCCTTACACACCCACACCACCATATTCGCAAAAAACCTGTGCCGTGAACAAAAGTCCTCCAAATGATTTCCCTCCTACTTAGACTGAGGGAAAGAAGCCAAGTCAGAACAAAACGCCATGAGATAACATGGAAGAGAATCAACCAAATATGAATATGAGATAAATAAAGATACTATTGAAGACCGATGAATGGTGATTTGAATATATACTGACGGTACAAAGATGAACTATTGAACAGTAAAGACAAGGAGATGGACAATGTGAAACAAACAAAAAAAAAAGCATGTGCATGTGGATTCAAAAATGGGAAACAGGCAAAACCCATTGGAAAATGAATTCATTCTCACAGGGTTTCCACTTTCTGTGATCCACTTCCAAATTAGACGAAAGTCCATCAGCAGGGGAAAGTCTGTCCAAATAAAGGTGATTAACAGGAACAAACCTCAGAAAAGAAGAGATGAATAACGATGAGTGACCAACAAGAACGGAAGTTGAAAAAAGTAAAAAAAATCATAAGACATGGCATCTTCCCAGTGACTTGCTAGTCTTCTTCAGAATGGATTGTCCGTTTCCCCATTTATTCTGATAGAAAGCTGGTGATGGCAGCTAATCCTGAACTTCCTGTGGACTACTGAGAGTTCCAGAAGATGGATGAAGATCAGTTTGTTGATGCTGCTTGGAGTTTGTTTGTAGAAGATGAATGTAGTGATTCGCTTATTTAATATCTCCTTAGTCTTAGGAAGGGCATAGATCCAGCAGCATCGAAGAAAACACACAACGGCCTGGTAGTAGCACTCCTACCTTGCGCAGTCGGCATAAGCTGCTGGAGTGGAACGCCAGGTGATCCTAAAGGTGCTACACCAGGATGCTGGAAAATCAGCCCATGGCGACCAACGTCAATCCGGGGCCTCTTAGCCTGATCTGGGATTCAAGACACACAATACCCTCGTAACGGGGAAAAAAAAAAAAAAAAAAAAAAAAGGCACTCGGCACAGAGCAATGACCTTCCGAAGACCTTATAGGTCACCTCTTCCTCCTCGATTTTAGACTTCAACACAGAGCGCTATTAGAAGATGCCATATATCTAAAAGCAGAAGCAATTAGAGGGACAAAAGAAAACAAACAAAAAACAAAGCAAACAGGGAGGAAACAAAGCAAGATAAGAGAGACAGGAGTGTACAATCCTTGCCCTACCTGACGGCACCAAAGCCTGCTGCCTCTTGAAGGCATCCATGTCTCCAGGGTTTGTCATGGTGACAGAAGCAGAACCTTGGTGTCCCTGCAAAAGGAACCTCAAGGAATTAGTGACATTGTTTCCACTAAAAACACAATTCAAGAGGGAATTTTTTTGGAAACTTCAATGGCAATTAGTACTTATAATAAATATTGCAGCTATTACCTGAAACTGTTGCTGAGCAGAGAAAGCTGCAGAAACATTCGGCGGAAGCTGTGTTGCTATGGCAACTGGGGTCACTGCTTGGCCATCCTTTCCAGTAACAACCTTTACCTTAAAAAAAAAGAAAAAGGGCATAGTATTAAATGGATGAAATTATTACACAGCTATCCAAATGTAGAATTCCTGCTTCATCTAACACTAAAGGCCAGTCGACATAATACCTCATCATTAATGACCTCTGATTGTTCTTCTTCTTCTTCATCATCCTCAAGGTCCAAGTCATTTTGTCTTAAGTAAGTATACAAGGGAACACAAGGCTTCTTCTTAAAAGCAAGATAGTCCATCATGTTCCCTTGAAGGTGTTGCAAAAAGAAAAGTTCTATCAGATATTCTTTGAATACTTCTTTCAGACTCTCCATTTTCTTGGTGTGATGTTCCAAGCACTGTTTTCTCAGCTGGGCAATCTCTGGAGTAGAGGGAGCAATTTCCTCCAACTTCTTAGCAGCCTGTTTTTTCACAGTGCCCACAGTCATGCTGGTGGGTGCAAGAGGATTGTTGGGGATTCCTTGGGGTGGACTAGTGAGGGATGGACTAGACGGTGGAATGGAGGAGGGTATGCTGAATGATGCTGTAGCTGTGCTTCCTACTCCTGCAACCACACTCTGTGCCGTCTTCTCAAATATCATAGGACGTGCCAGCTGTCCTTGAATGATACTGCTGATCTGTGGAGGTAGGTTGGAAGTGGTGATGTGACCAGGGTTGCCCAGAGTGGGGAGAGGCGCACCAGTAGCAACAGGACTTTGAGGTCCAAGGTGGTGGATGGTGCCTCCTGTCTGAGAATGAGGTTGAGAGAGTCTACGTTCTCTCACAGAGCCTGGTGCCCCTGGAGAAGCCAGTTGAACCTGGCCAGATGTAGCTGGTGCAATCTGGGCCAGTCCTGTCCCCTCCTGATAGACAAAGTGGCCCCCTCCTGAAGGACTGCTTAAATTGATTTGTCGCACTAACATACCAGTTTCAACAAATCGTGTTGGACTCTGTCCACACACTCCCAGAGTTGCCGGAGGGGCACCTGGTCTTGTGACACCTTGTAAAGGGACTGGGCTATGCTGGGTGGGACTTTGTGGTTGAATGGGCTGGGGCACCGGTGACGTGACCTGAATGTAGGAGGAAGAAGCATGCTCAAACCTCCACTGAGGTGCCGTATGCTGGAAGCCAGGTGAGGCTGGGTTCTGGATAGGGAGTGGGGTTAGTGTGATTTGTTGGTTAGCAGTCACCATCTGTCCCACATTTTGCAATGTGATGTTCACATTTTGGCCTGTAACTGGGCTTCGACTCATGATGATTTGATAATTGGGTGACTGGGGGGCTGAAGGGCTGGCAGCAGAGGAAAAAGTAGTCACAGGGGACTGAGGGTGGTTAACTGTAGCTTGCTGCTGTGTAACTGCCATGGATGGCTGTTGCTGCTCCTCCGCTTCTGAACTGGACTTGGATTTTTGGAGCTGTCGTATATTCTGTGACCCACTTCCATGGTGCATTGCGTACACTGTTACTACACCTAAACACAATGATCTAAGCGAGAAACACAAAAAAAGAGATTTTTAATTTTTGAGCACAAAAGAATCATCATCAGAGACGGGGCTTGACATTTATGCTTGCCCACTTGCCTGTGACAACTAATTTCTGCTTTGGCAAGTAGAAAGTCTCAAGCATTTCTTTGTATACAATAACACAGAAAACAGGATGCTACTTTGGTTGTTCAAGTGGTCTATAACGCCACGTTTTATCAACATAAAAGCAGAAATGAGGCATAAAAATGTGCAAAACACTGCTGATTTGAAAATGATCAAAGGAAGGATCCATAAAGTGCAAACTGTTTGTGTAATTATTTGCTCAGAACATTGTTGGAAAAAAGGAACTTGTGTAAAGGAATAGATTATAAAATGAGATTATCTAATCTGAAGACAAAGGAAAAATATTTTTAAAGGAAAAAAATTGCTGCCTGCTGTATTGCAGTATTGCCATTGTGCATGTTTGCCCCTTGCAGTACATTTAACACTGACCAACAAAAGCATACTGTAAATGTAATAGATGTAAATGAAGCTTCTCCTCTTATCTGTAGGATTGTAGTTGTGTTTTAAGCTATAGTACAATAAAGTCACCTTAAGCTTGAACAGGTGGTACCCCATACCTCTATCATACACTCTAATAATTCCCTATTTCTAGGATTACAAGGCATTGGCTATCTAGAGAATCTAATGAGCTTCATGCGTTCCAAACAGTGTCCCTTGGCCACAAAATTGTTTGAGATATTTTTTCAATTGTATTTTTAAGTACAAAAATATTCCCTGGTGGTTAAAAACAGAACATACAGGATCATGTTGACAGATAAAATATTGCTTGACTGCATTTCTTACTATTATCAGTTATGCTTGTTGGGGTTCAGTTTGGATATTTCAAAATACACACTACACACAAAAAGTTAGGAATATTCTGCTTAGGGATGAAATTCCAGAATGCACCTAAACACCTTTACAAGTAAATTTAATTTGACATTCTCTCAACTTCTGAATGCACATGTCCAACTGTTCAGTGTTTAAGTACTTATTGCATAATATTCTGTTCTCTAACAACAGCAAAAATCCCAAGTGTCTGGTCCATGAATTGACCCCTAAATATTATTTGTTCAATGATATACTTTAAATTATTATTATTTATATATTTTATTCCTCTTCAACATGCTGTTCACGTTTTGACTTCACGAGGCCAAATCAACGCCTTACAATCAATCAACAGTGCCTGACCAATACAAGGCTTCAAACGAGATGTTCTCAGAGGGAAGTCACCACCGAGCTTAGTTTGTCACAGAGTGTCATCAGTAAGCTGCAACAGAGACATAGAGAGATTAAAAGACTCACTGAAATACACCGAAGTGGATGTCTTTTGACCATATCTCTTAATGATGATTGTTTCACTGTGAACAGTGCCCTGCTGACTTTTTTTGTTGTGGCAATGCCCACCACTGTTTGATTTTGTTTTAGATTAAGAAATCACCATTGCATGCTTCTATTTAAATGCTATACTTCTTGAAATATTACTGGAGCATGAAGTTTTTTACATTTTCCATAAATTGTACCTGACAGTCCAATATCCCTAAGCTTTTGTTAGTGAGAAAAAAAATCTTGTAAAACTACTTGAGATTTAAGACAGACTTCTTTGTATAATTAATATTATGTAGAAATATAAAGAGCAGCTACTGGCAAGGACAAGACACATATCAAAATGATCAATAACAATATGGTGTTTTTGTCAAAAACGTGTACTGTTTGTTTCCTTGTTGCCAGCACAGAAACCAAATATTATAATCTTTATGTGTAAAAACAAGTTTTACATAAGATAGCAATATCATCCTGTCAAAGCAACATACCAACTACAGGTGCAATAGGTTAACATGATGTACCATTACTATGTAACAACCACTTTGGGCTGGACAATAGTTCAATAACGGTGTATATTGCAATATAAACATTTTCAATAATAATTATATGATTTTCAATAACATTTAAATATTTTGATATGCATTTTTACTATAGCAGAAATTCTTGACAGTTTGTTTTGATGGTAATGTCACATTTCTTGGTGATGACTTATATAAAAGACAAACATGGACTTATTTAGTTTATATTTACACATCTAAAACATTATATATTTTTATAAGATGAGGTTTCGTGGATTTGGCCATCTAATTTTCATACGTCTGCGAGTAAAGTCAGCCTTTCTGGACATTCTTGGCAGTTTCCCTGCGGTTATCATATTATTCATATTGATATCGGAATCATTTCGTATCGACCGAAATTAAAAATTACATTTATGATATAAATATTTCTCATATCGTTCAGCCCCACTACGACTGGTGCGTTGAGAAATGAGCGAGATAACGGCATTATCCTCGTCTACAAAGCAATAACGATACGGTGTTTTCAACCAACGTCTCCCAGTGACACATTATGTGTAGCTGTATCTTTTGGGATATGTCAAGATAATCGATGCATCGTTACCGTCCACTGGAAGCTGTGTTACGGAGCGTTGCGTAGCGCAACCGCCCCCTCGTAGCATTGCAACGATACGCAACACGAGCAGCAGTCTAAAATAATCAATACAGCCAAACAGTCACACGCAAAATAGATACATATAAACAAAACCAGATTCTAATCATAAAACAGTGACAGAGTTAATACCACGGGCGATCATTTCATCACTTAGAAACGAACCTTGCAGCGGGACGCGTGCTAGCAGATACGGGCGATTAGCTTGTTTTTGCTAGCAGGCCAGCAGTCAATGCATAAATAAACTCATCAAATGACATTACTTACAGGGGAGTGAGACGTCTGTGACAGTTTAATAAATTCTAAGTCATATTTGCAGATGGATACATGCTGTAACTACTGCTATTCCGCAAAAAGTAAAACGCTTAAATTGTCAGCCGCTTTTCAATGTTTTGGAGCTGAAATCGTTTCATTCAGCAACATGGCGGCGGCAACGGCCTCCCGAGTGACCCGGATGTCATTCTGTATGGCTGTATGGAACGATGACGCAAAAGGGAAAGTTCCTGATCTAGACGTTAAGGGTCAGTGGAGCAGATTTTACGCACTTTCTATGGAAGTACATTTTATTCAAAAAGGTAGAGCTACTGTAAACAAACTGTGTTCAGCGCACTTAATTTCACGGGTAAAGAGCACGAATTTAAGAGTCAAGAGCAAAAAGAAAAAAAAGAAGAGATGTAACACCAAACCGCCACTGGGTGGAGCCAAAGCGCCCTAGAAGCTCACACCTGCTCGCTCCATGATTTTTATCTGAAAATAAAAGGACTGCATTTTTTGCACCTAGTATCACTGCAATAATTCTGTTGTACATATTCAGCCATCAATTTTTGCATTTTTTCAGTTATTAGATTCTTGAATTTTATTTAAAGTTTCTTTGTTTTTCTTTCAAATTTAATTCTGTTGCATGTTTACAGTGTGCTTCTGTGTGTTGGAAACAACAACAACAACAACAAAAAAAATCATTTTACTTGGTGGACCACTGTGTTTTAATTGTGTATATGACACTAAAGTTGAACAATCTTGAATCTTGAATCAGTGCGAATCGTACATATCAAATATTGATGCATTTTCAAAATTGTTAATCCTTCAGTTGCCAAATTTTGTCATCATGCAGCTCCATTTTATGGTTTAAAACACGCAATAATTGATATATTTTCAGTATACTTCATGCAAACTGTATTATTTTGATTGAATATCACAGCCAGGAATATGTGAAACATTAGCAGCAACAGTTATTTATATTAATTATTATTATAATTGTTGTTATCAGTTTGTAATGTCAGATTTCATAAAATACTCATGTTGAAGACCATTCTACACATTAAGGTCCACTGAACAGAAAAAAGATGTAAAAATGTTATAAACATTTTTCCAGTAAATAAATAAATTAACTTATTTAAACCAGCATCATATTAAAAATCAATTAACCGGATCAAAAATAGTGATTTGAATAGATTTCAATGTGCACATTTTTGTGTGAAGGGTTTTTAACTGAGTATCTTAGTTCACATTGTTTACAATAGCCAAAAGGTGTTTGAAACTGCTTATGGTCCAAAACTGCACTTATCTTAATGATAAGTTTTGTCTGTTGTGTTTAATTTATTTTACGGTGACTTTATCTTTATGTAAAGTGTCCTTGTGTGTCTTGAAAGGCGCTGTGAAATAAAATGTATTATTATTATTAAAAAATAAAAATAAAATAAGAACGCTCAAAAAAATGCACAACATTGCATGTATCATCAACACTATTCCCGAAAAAGACAATAAAATATGCCATCTTCTTCCACTTATCTGAGGTCGAGCTGCGGGGGCAGCAGCCTAAGCAGGGAAGCCCAGACCTCACTATCCCTGGCCACTTCTTCCAGCTCCAATGGGGAGGATCCCAAAGTGTTCCCAGGCCACCCGAGAGACATACTCCCTCCAGCGTGCCCTGGGTCTTCCCCAGAGTCTCCTCCCGGTGGTATGTGCCCAGAACACCTCACCAGTGAGGAGTCCAGGAGGCATCCTGACCAGATGCCCGAGCCACCTCATCTGATTCCTCTTGATGCGGATAAAATATGCTATACATTAAAAGCCAAAACACAAAAATGTGTTTGGGTGCATCAAAGGTTTGATTAGTGTGAGTGTTTGACATTGCTCATAAAAGGATAATGAATCAAAGTCAATGTTGCTGCAAATCATTGACATATCCCTCGCTGTGATAATTCAACACAAAAAATGACTTTTCATGTAGAACACTGAAAATTATTCACATTTCCTTTTTTGTTTTTTCATCTGAAAACATGGTGTCATCATGACAAAATCCTGGTATTTGAAGAGTTAAATTGTTTTTCAAATTTCTTTGAATGATTAGTATTTGATATGAATAATTATGTCAAATGCATAAAGAAATATCCATCCATCCATTATCTATACCCACTTTGTCCTGTTCAGGGTCACAGGGGTCTGCTGGAGCCTATCCCAGCTCACTTCGGACAAAAGGCAGGAGTCCACCCTGGACAGGTCGCCAGTCCATCGCAGGGTCACATATAGACAGACAACCATTCACACACTCCAGGTAAAAAATATTTTAAATGAAATTAAAATATAATGTTAATGTATAGTATTTGTTATAGCTCCCTTTTAAAGTGTATTTTTTGTGCTACATTGACTGTTTTTAGAACTTACCCTAAGAGTTAAAGTTGAGTCTATTAACGTGTAGTTATCAGGTAAGTAAAGACCATATTAAATACAGTTTGTGATTAGTGAAACTTTATTTCTGAAAAGGTCAAAGAAAACAGGAGACTAATAGATGGATGTTTATTTCAGTGTCAGCAGTGTTTTAGACGTAGACACATTTGTATTTCACTTAATCCTTTACTTGCAGAGTTTAAAATTCAGTATCTACTGAGATATGATTGATGCTGTATTATAGACTGGATTTAAGAATTAAAGTAGTTGAGTATACAGACTGAATTTCTGTTCGTTTGCATACATTTTAGTTTCACCACATTGCAATTACAACAACTTTTTCACATGCTCTCTCCATCGAGTGCATCATATGTTTTGGACTTGGTCGTGGTACTTTTATTACAACAGTTATGTTTAGTAAGTTGTTGCATACATTTTGCATGCAATGACTGCTCGAATGGCTGGAACCAGTCCTGCAAGTAACCCATATTCTTCAAAAAGGTTTCATGTTTAATTTTGTAACTTTACATATTCCAAAAGTAGGACAGGAAATTGCTATTAATTTAGATATAATTTGGGGTTTGCGTGCAAGGAGCATAACATTTGACAATAATATTTCTATTGTCCATAAGTAATTAATGCACTTATCTAAAAGGTTTTTGAAGACAAGACACCAGTCATGTATATAACATGATGTATGTATACAGTGGAAGAATAAATTATCAAAAGTCTCACCACAAAACACACATTTAGAATCCAGCACCAAATTTATTTTGCACAAAACAGCTGAATAGATAACCACAATTGAAAGTTTTGTTTTGGCTTTCTATGGCTGTGGTTAATTGGTAATATTAAATATTGGTATTTTTTTCTTAGGGTTTGAATAATTTTTGACAGTGGGAGCAGAATTGAATTTTTATAAGAATTGTAATTTTAAGAAGGGTGTAAAATGCAAAACAAATTTGTAATTTTTCTTTTGGAAAACTGTCACCTTCAAAGATACACCCCCCAGTCAAAGTGGGAGTAGTGAGCAGACTGGAAAAATGTGCCCAAATTTAACCACAGTCATAGATGTAATAGAATTAGAGGATGCTTTTGGTAATAGAATTAAAGGCACAACATATGATCACAGGAAAGGTAAACCTCAGCCAAAACTTTTATTTCAACATGCTGCAGCCATTCGTATCAACTAAATGCAACAAAGACCAAACATCTTTCTCCATTTAGACGGCTTCAGAAGAGACCATCTCTACTCTCTCAGTTGTTGCAATAACTGGCCTGCAAACCACCTCTACAAATATGGATTATCGCCTTTTGTCATTTTTCCCATCTGAGCAGCATGACAACCTTCTGTTATTACCAACATCTTCAGCAGCATGTCATGTCATGTCAGATGCAGCTAAGATTGTAAATCTTAACGCAGCACAGAGGACTTTATTTTTCCTGCTGAAACATGTGTTTCAGTTTCATTTAATAACAAGTTTGCACAACAAATTTATTCTCAGAGTATTTTTAATGGAAGTATGCTTTAAAATCATTTGTATTGATATTGTTCTTGCTGTAAAAACACATTTGTGATTGTGTATTTCTAAACAAACCTCATACAAAATGGGATTTTTTTTCTTTTATTAAATGCCACCCAAATAATTTTGAGATTTGTTTACATAAACATAAACATTCAAGTAAAATAATCACCAGCATACAACAAAAAAATGTGTGTGACAGTAATGTTTTTTTTTATTCAAAAGCTGAAACAGAACTGAGAAATAATGACATAAAAGACTTTATGACATCATAGTGTAACCAAGGTGATGGGTGGCTATGGAATGAGGAGGCGTGGCCAGTTGTGACTGTGATGATGACAGATCAAAGAATGGAACATTTCTCAGAAACACACATCACTAGAGTCTAGTTGATGTTTTAATCAAAGCTTTTCAAAGGACACATCTACTTAATACATCCAAAGGTACTGTATCTAAAGCACTGAAACAAATACGTACAAAATATAAGAAATACAAAATGACTGCCTCATATGCCAGAATGCTCCGCTTTCTTAATCCAGAGAAGCTAGAAGATGAGTTTCTAAAGAGCAAGAAATATGAGCGAGAGCTTGAGAAGAAACTACAGAATAGTAACAGAGAGATTGCATTTCTTAAACAAGCGTCTTTTAAAAAAGATAAAGAATGTGCTAATCACAAAGAGGAAAATAAAACAAATAAATCTCTGAAAGCCTGTGTAGAAAAGTTGCGACAGACCAATGCTGATTTACAGAATGCAAATGCTGAATATGCCAGAGTGAACAGTGAATTAGAGGAAAAAACTGCAGCTGTTCAAAAGGAAATTCAACTGCTTAGCAATACCGTTAACATATGTTTGGAACGGCCTCTAAATGAACTGCCATATTGCAAGAAAATTCAAGTAAAAGGTATGAAATTAGAGATGGATGAGTGGAAACAAAAGAAAGATGAACTTCAAAAAGATCAAGAGAAAAAAACCCAACAAATCGTGGAGCTGAAAGATCGATTAATTCTCGAGTGCCAAATGGTACATGCTACAGATATGGCCCTTTGTAAGGAATGTTCCACGAGAATCAAATTGTCTGAGATGGTGCAGACCTTGACACATTTGCAAGAACAAATTGTTGGCATTCAAGAAAATTCGGAAGAATTTACAGGTATAATGGAAATGTATCAGCAACAAATTGAGGCTAATAACATAAACATGGAAAAGTTAATGAAGGAAAATGTGGCAGAGAACACTAAAAGTAAGGAATTGTCAGAATCACTTTTGGGGAAAGATAGGATGATTGAAAAGCTACAGCAAGAATTAAATTCAAAAAAAGTCCAAGTAGAAGATCTGCAAAAACAGATCACAGAACAGAATCAGAAACAGATCACAGAACAGTATCAGAAACAGATCACAGAACAGTGTCATGTGATAGAAGGCCTGCAGATGGTAAACAGTAAACTTGATTTGGAAGTTCAAGAACAAAAGGACATAATCAGAGACAGAAGTATTGAAGCCTTTAATCTACAGGTGGAAATCAAAAAAGGAGATAACAGTAAACGACAATTGTTACTTCAAATTCAATCCCTCCAAAATAAGATCAACGACCTTGAGGAGAACATAGTTAGTTTAAACAAAGAACTCAAAAAGTGCAAAGATGAAATATATGCACAGAATGAGATCATTGCAAAACAGGGAAATGAGAACATAATGAAAAATGCAGAGTTGGATAAAATGGAATCAGAAAAAAATGATTTGAAAGATGAGATAATTGTATGGAAGACACATCTGGATGAAACAAAGAAGAGATTGGACGAGCTGTTGTTTTTAGAAATTGAACATGATGAGGTGAAGAAAGCATTGTCCGAAACAGAGTCGAAGAATCAATTTTTGGCCCAAGAGCTTAAGGAATACACAGAACTGGTAAAAGAACATGTGGAAACTATAAACAATCTGCAAAAAGGAAAACTCACACTGGAAGCGGAAATTAGTGAAGAAAGAATGGAAAAAGAATATTTCAGAAAGTGGGCTGAGGAATATGAATACACATCACAGCAGACAAAGTCTGCAAAAAGAATGAAATTAACTCAAATGTCTGAAGAAAAAGAAGATGATCCACTCTTGCCTGTGGTACCCAGGGAGAAGGAGGGGCTCCAGTATTCTTCGCTTCATCAGTGTTTCATCTGTGAGAAACATCAGCACTGTTTGGAGCAACTGAACCATCTGAAGTGTATGTTACATGAGAAAACAGAAGAACTTGAGGAAAAAGATAAAGTTAATGAGAAAATGAGATACAACCTAGAGAGGTGTTCAGACGACAAGTTCAAATTTTATAAATATAAACGAGAAAATATGCAGCTCAAGGAGAAGATGATGTCACATCTGGGAAAGACGGGCCTGTATGAAATGTTAAATGAAAAGCTGACAGATGAGAACAAAAATCTAACAGATGAGTTGAGAACACTCAAACTGGAGAGATCAAAATATGCTGTCCTTCCACCTATTTCCAAAAAAGTTAAATGTAAGTCTGAGAACAAGGATGCATGTGACACTGAATCCTCAATGAAGTGCACAGGCATCAAAACCCCTTCATCCAAAGCCCTGGAGAAAAACAGAGGGCCTGTCCAGCTTCCTTCTATCAAAGGGTCACGCTGCACACCACCATCTTCCCCCAAGTTTTCGTAATATCAGGCTGTACCCTCCTCCAAAGCCTTCCCACAAGTCCACAGATGTCAAGTCAAACTCTCCGAGGAGTCTTTACCCAGCTCCCAGGACACTCAAGATAACACATGATAAAGGTTCCTGGTTAAAATACTACCTACACTGTTAAAAAAAAAGTAATTTTACAAGAAATACTCTGTAATTTTTCACAGATTTTCCCTGTTTTCCAATAAAACAATGAAATTGCAGTAGACTTACTGATATTTTCTAGTAATTTTAGGTTTTGTGTTTAAAATTAAAGTTAATTAACCATAATGTAAGGTTAGATTAATATTACGTTTTTTTAATGACAATTTTCTGTATTTATATATCTTTAACTCTAAATTTACATACAATTTTCTGTATGTTTTTACAGGTTTATCACCATTTTCTATAAAACAATGCAATAACTGTAAATTAACAGATACGAGCAGTAATTTAAGTATTTACCTTCAGAATTATATGTAATTACCAATAATATAATTTACATTATTACTATGTTTTTTAAAGGTAATTTTACGTTTCTTTCATATTAAAAATCTAATTTTACACATCTTTCTGAATAATTGTAATCAAGAAATGTATATAAAATTACAGAAATCTGAAGTTATTTCCACAAAATTGCAGGTTATTTATCATTTAGCTGAAGTGATTTCATGTTTTGTAACTGTACATTACAGTAGAAAGACTATTTAAAATAATATTTTATGGAGCATGCACTTTAAATGATGCAGTTTTATAGAAAGTTTTCTGTATTCTTATAGGTTTTAACTTTTTTGTTTTTGACTTTCAAAAAAAATGAAATGCCTGTAGATTTTGAGATATTGGGAGTAATTTCAACTTTTTCCATTGAAATTCCAGGTAATTTACCAAGATTACCAAGCAATGTATCATATGTAAAGATTTAAATGTCACTTTACATTAAATGTGATGTATTAATTTACAGATATGTGTCTATAACAACGAAGACATACAAAATTACAGAAATCACCAGTCATTCAAAGTGTTTTAGATAAAATTGCGGTTAATTAATCATGTGGGGTTTTTTTTCTAAGATAATTAATCTGGACTGCCTGCGATATCTGATGTAATGCTAACAGAGAGAAGCTGCTCTAACTTATGTCTCTCCAGAAGACAAACCATCTGATGTCAGGGTTTGTCCAAGGGGAAGCATAAAAATTTGAGAACACCAGTTCTATGAGCATCCACACCATCAGAAACTTTGGTGGACAGAAAATGAATCAAGTTTACTGTATGCATGCATACTACATAATGTAGAATTCAAGAACAAATCCTAACATAACAACATACAGAACTGACTTAAAACAAAAATGTAACCTTTTGCAAAGTCAGTCAAAAAAAGTCAAAAATGTTCAGAG
>JBAMYA010000024.1:13355363-13379145 GCA_037176975.1 Arrhamphus sclerolepis | reverse complement strand
CTGGGTTTCTCAAGCGCCTAGAGATGACTTGTCGTAAATAGGCGCTATATAAATAAATTGAATTGAATTGAATTATTTCTGACCTCAAACCAAACGAAACTTATCCTGCCTTAGGTCAGTTATGATTACCAAAATTATTTTTATTTTCTATATGCCAGAACAATTAAAGAGATTTTGTTTTGTTGAGATTTTTGTTTATAAGACCTACTCTCAACAGAGCCAGAAAAATGCTTACATTTTCTTATATTATTATTATTATTATAGTATTTTGTATCGTTGCCTTTAAAATGCATAATTTGTGTTAAACGTTTGGGGTTTCCTTCCACAAGTTTCACACAATAACAGGGCTTTGTAATGGCCACTTAAAAACATTGACTTTGTTGTCCTCAAGCAACTTTGTAACTAATTTGGTGGTAATGTTTAGAGTCATTGTCCATTTGGAGGACCCATTTGTGTCAAAGCTTTAACTTTTGTGACTGATGTCTTGAGATGTTGATTCTACATTTCTATAATGTACTTTCCTAATGGTGCCATCTATTTTGTGAAGCGCATCAGTCCCTGCAGCAAACAACCCCACAACATGGTCCTGCCGCCCCTGTACTTCACAGTTGGGATGGTGTCCTCAAGCTTGTAAGCTTTCCCCTTTTACCTCCAAATGTAACCATGGTCATTATAGGAAAAAAGTTCAATTTTAATTTTATCAGACCATGACATGACGTAGACCAGACATGTCTACAAATATTAAGGTATTTGTCCCTGTGAGCATTTGTAAATTATAATAATCTGGCTCTTTATTATGTTGCTTTTGGAGTAACAGCTGAGTGTCAGTTTGGCTCATGTCAGTTCTGGACTAGAACAATAATACATTCTGATTTTTTGTACATTTTAGACAGTATATCTATCTGAGACATTTGGTTTTTAAGTTAGCATACAATTGCTGACATTGTGTCATACTTACATCAACATATAAGTGTTACACCTAAGACCATGGCAGCATTCATATGGGATTTTTGTCTACATAATGAGCCACACTGCCAAGCAGGAGTTCACCGCCTGTTATTTTCCAGGTGATCTAATCTGTAACATTTCTCTACCCTGATACAAAGCGATCTTCTCACTCATGAGGATCCCAAGAAAGAGTCCTTGACATCTTCAAATGTGTAGCCAATGTGTTTTACTTTTTTTGCACTTTTATGTATATATAAAATATTAAATAAAAGAAAACAAAACTGTTTTTCTATCGCTGTTTTATCGTGCTTGATCATAGTTGGAACAAGCTGATCCAGTGACGGGACAGTAACTGAGGAGGTGGTAGTGGCAGAATAGATATGTAGAGCTATTAGCAGGGTGTATCAGTCAGTGAAGCTGAGTGGTGAGATGAGAGATAGGGAAAAAGGACAGATAAGCTCCTGGCTCCAAGCTTCAGCTGTTCTGTGGTTCAGGAAACATGGGCGCCTTAGTGCTTATAGATGGTTTTCCCCACTCAGTTAGGACAAAAGGATTTGTCTTTTAAAAAAAATGAAAAAAATAAAAAATAAGGACTCAACCTAAAAACCACACATACAAAAAAAGTCACCATCCTCTTACCTGGTCTTGATGGGGCTTATCTCTTTGTAGTACTTTTGCATATTGTGGTAGAAAAGACCAACAATTGTGGTTTGAGCTGCAGAGAAGAAGGAGACATATGGAAACACAATGTGAGAAGGCGGGAATGTAAAACAGCTCTGCTAAAATGCTCACAAAGAGGGGAAGTTAATTAACGCAGGTTTGCCACCGCACACTGGCACCGACAGGCTAACAGGACAGTGGTGTACTCGCACTAAGGTGAAAAGGAGAGTCCCATAGACCACGTGGATACTGGGAACACTTATGAAACGACTACATGACTTCACTGTAAGAGCAGGAGGTCTGGACCCCTACCCTCATCTGACCTATCAGTCAGCACAGTCCCACCTCAATACTGAAAGATAAACAATGAAATTGTAGGAAATCTTTAATGACCCTGTTCCTGTGTTCAAAGGCCTTCCAGCAGAGACCCCCTGGAAAAAGCTTGAGGTTTTCAAACAAGCATGCATGAGAGTTCAGAGTAGATCTATCATTTTCACAGAATGTCTTCCAGCAACTCCCCCAAGAGATTATATGTATGTGGTGCTGGTCAGTTTGCTTTTTCAGTCCTTGTACAATAAGAAAAAAAAGTGCATAAAAGAGCATCCAAATACACTAATGTGTTGTGTTTTCTGTTCTTAATTGGATATAAAACCTGCCCTTGGAGCATTTAATACAGCCAAATATTCAGAGCTATGAGTTCATTTAGTCCTGGCTCTAATGTGTCAGGCAATAACATTGATTCCATTTCAGATAATAGTCCTTAAATTAATTATTTAAACAGTTAATTCTAGTGTTTGCACGGCAAAGCATTACATGGGGCACCCAGGTAGAGCCAAGTGAATCTGACCTGAACACAAAGTCAAACAAACAGCATTTTAATGCCCACTGTAATTACTTCTCTCCTTTACTTTACCATGTGTGCCCCTTCTTTTTATTGATGGGTAGCAGGGGGGTTGGGGGTGTGGGGGGTGAGTGGAAAAAAGAACACTTTCCCGCTCTCGAGTTTTTTCTGTTTTGAATAAACGTGTGACTGCCAACATTACAGTCATAGCTGGATTTCTACAGTACGCCATAAAGCCGCACAAAGCCTCTCAAACTGCTGCTGTCCTGCACTGTATGGTTTTTTTTAACACTCTTAAATCTTAGAATTATAAATTACAGGGAAATAACAAGAGCGTCCCAGCTGGACTGTTTTCTCCTGGCAGATTCAGTGCCAAGGTTCAGCATTCACAGTGAACCCAGCTACTGTTTTGTGTCCAGAGAATCCTCAAAGTTGGAAAGTTCCACTTTGCTCCTTACTCAAGATATGTCAGCGAACATGGGCAGGCTGAAATATTTGTACTTACACTGCATGGTTAGGGCCTCCCCGGGCACAGAGATGTAGCTTTTGCCTTGTGTGGGAAAGCGGTAATTTGGCAGGTTGTAGTTTTGTGGGAATTTCATCAGAGAATAATCTGTATGGAACAGAGGTTATAAAAAAATGAGAGGTAGTGTGAAATAAAATAAAACAAAATAAATAAAATAAAATAAAATAAAATAAAATAAAATAAAATAAAATAAAATAAAATAAAATAAAATAAAATAAAATAAAATACTTTTTGTCATCTTGTTTCAGAATCACAGTTAGCCATTTACTTGGCAAACTACTGATCAGCTTGTGACTCCATGACCACAAAAACAACAAACAGTGAGTTATAGTACATTAGGAAGAGCTGACACCTTTCTGACCTGCAACAAAAGATGTTCCACCCAGGGAGGTGGGAACGTTTGGGCTGGGCTCCAGGTGAGTCACCATGTGCTCCATCACTCTGTCCACTGTCTCGATCAAGCCAGTGGCCACTGGGGCAGATTGCTGCTAAACAACAAATCAACAAGCTGATCACAACAACAGTGTCACATCTTCTGAACCCCCCTGCCGCTGCCGCCGCCCAGGTTCCTAGGCCATATAACTCATGGGAATATGGAGTAGAGCTTTGAAAGCCAGTAAAAGCAAAATTCCTGAGAATACCAAAGAGTTAGAATCCATGTGCATGTGCACATGCTCATGTGCACGTCTTTCAGGATTCATTCATTCTTCAACTTTGCAGCTGGATGGGGTTTGACGTCTAGCATTGCCAAATTGAACTGAAGGTACATTATTTCACCTTGATAATGTTGGATGCAGATGAAAGTTGAGTAAAACTTTTCAAATGGCAGTGCCAACCTGTCAAAACTGTGTTTGTAGGATTTCTGCCTAATGCATTTTGCTTTAGCATTTTTCTGCTTTATGAATTACATTATGTGTATAATCTAAAGAGCAATGTGCCTAAGAGAAAAATAAATAAACAACCTGAAAATAACAGACTTTCAGGCAGTGTAGCATGACAACATTAGGCACACAAGAATGCAATACATTTAATGGCTTTAGCGCATAGTGCAACAAACACTGTATCTACTGTCCATGTCTGACAGGAACATCTGTTTTAGTTTGCTGCTACAAAAACAAGCATGCCTGTTCAGAGCAACCAGTGCACAGAAAGCACCGACTTGTGTTGTAACATGAGAGCACAGAGATCTTTCCAGGAGTGTACAGTACTATAAGTTCCAAGTTTACATTGAAAGCATTGTGTTATGTTACACTTTAAAGTCACCATTCCTGATGCATACAACTCTTTTGTTCTATATTTGACTTCAAAGAGTAATGACATACTGGCAATTTGCCGGTTACTGTTATTGTTGCTGGCAACAATAACATTAATATGCTGTATCAAATATGCAGTCTTGAACTCATTGACTGCTTCACTGCCTGTATATAAGTAACCCCCCCAAATTGCATACGTTATATTATGTCATGATTGGACACTGCCCAACAACAGAATAACCTCATTTACCTCTGGCAATCCCGGAGAGGACAGTACTTCTTCCACACTTTTGAGAAAAGCCTAGGTGGAAGAAAATGGACATCACAAACTGTTGAATCATGTGCACATGGGTGGGCTTTGTGTCTTTGTGTGAACTGGTTTTGAAACTGTAACGTGAGTGTTGCGATGTGCTGCAAGACCTGTGTGAGGTTGTTGGCGGTGTTGTGAGGAATGGTCTTATTGGGCAGTGCCTCGCGGAAGTCCAGCATTGGCCTGGTGTCCGGGTCCTGCGAGCTTTGACTGCTGACAACAGGAGGACTCACTTCAGTGGCTCTCTGAGGAGTTTGGACATCAGGCATCAAATTAAATTTACTATCAAGAGGTGGTGTCCAAAGGAGCAAACAGTTCCAACACACACAGGATGTTCAGAAACAGATAGTATGAATAGAGGGGAAACTCTCTACACAAGTGATTCATTGTTGCCATTTTTCATTGTAGAGTTACATGGAGCCTTTTCTGTGCAGTGTTGAGCAGCTGTCTCCACTGTTATCAATTTCCCAGTTTGTTTTCTACCTCAAAAGCTCTTTAATAAAAAGGTCTCTTCACATCTGTTCTCAACATGCCTCTTCCCATCTGCTGACATAAGAAAACAATTCTTGTGCTAATTCGAGGAAAATCCCTTTTTCTCACTTCCGAGATACTCTGACGCTTACTTTGGTCCAAAACCTGTCTGCTAATTTCTCATACAATATCTAAGTGAATACTGCATTTGGGAATCAAACCAAGACTGCTGGGACCTGTAATACACAGCTATATTTAGCTATCAAAATGCATCTTGTGGGCCTCAGAGGCCTGTGACATTTGAGTTTATGGACTTACTGTTGTTGGTGATGTTGAGGTGATTTCTTTTGAGTCCTTGAGTGTTGTTGCAGAAACCATGGTCTGACCTAAAAAACACAAAGGGCTCTTTTGAATTATGACAGGAACCAGACTGTTTACCTGTATATGTGGTTGCATTTTCTTCTGTTTAGATAGCCTTGCCTTTTGTTATTTTGTTATTATGGCATTTGTTGAACCTGACCAGAGCAGGATGCTTTGCTGTGGCTGGATTTTATCAACATAAGCTTACATTTTGATTGTAATTCCCAGTCATGAAAGAAGATAGATTGAAATACCCCCCAAAACTGCCATTACTAACAAGTAGTAACTACTACTAACTGCCACTAACATATGTACAGGTCAAATATACAATTAAAGTCTTTGCTATCATTTGATAAAGACAGCTAGCAACCAGAAAATGGCCATATATGGACATAAATTAGGAGTATCAGTCTGAACCATTCCTGCTCTTCTTTGGTTCAATGTAACATTTTATAGGAGTGTTCTGGAGAAGTAAAAATATTTCCCTGTAACCATAACAGTCAGACTCTTCGTGTCTAGAAATAGTCTGTGAAATATATTGCTTTTGGTAATAACTTCAGTGAGGAAATCAAGGCTCTTTGCGTTTTATACATGCTTCACACGTCATAACCACTTGATGTTCTGACAGTACACGGTAATACTTAACAGATACTACAACCATTCATCCTGAGAAATGAATATGATTTCTACACAGTTAAAGGAAGCACATGGAAATAACTAAAATGTACATTTCATCTCGTCTTGGACATTGCTCAGCCAACTGAAATTTGCAGGTTATCACACATGAGGAAAAATGGGCATTACTATCTTCTCATAAATGTCAAACTTTTTCCCCATTTATGGAAGTCTAGTGACCACTGGAGGAAAACAGAACCAAAACAATCAAGTGTGTGGAGGTTTTTGTCTGTGTGTGTGTTGTAACTTGTCACATTAAATCAAAATGATTTACCCCCTGCAACTCAACATGCTGCGACACATGCATAAATACTTATAAGGCAGAACTTGTTGAGCCATTGCACTTATATGGAGGAAGAATGAAGGTGGGATACATTTGTGTCATTTAATATTTTGCTATGCATAAGTTCCATGGATGGAGTATGCTGAGGAGAAAGACGGATATTGCTTTTTAACCCCTGTTTCTTAACAGTCAAAACATAGGAAGTATTTTTATAGATGTGCCATTTCCTGTGTAAGGATGGTAAGTGGTTTCTGAGAGAGCTCAGTATCCTACCTATGGCTGCATTGTAGTAAAGCAGGATCTGGTCGGGTGAAAGAGCCCTCTCCCAGATGACAAATTCATCAAAGGCCCCTGTCACAAAGTGACCATAAGCCATGTTATTCCCAGTTCCAATGACAAGGTCAGGATAGGTGTCTCCATAGTTGTCTGCGACAACACCAACTGGGTCACCAGCACTGAAAGTTCCATTGATATAGACCTTCAGACCATCCTTCTTGGTCCACGTGAAGAGAATATGTGTCCAGTATGGCTCTGATAGTCGAAACAGAAAATGATAAATATTAATACACATTATTTCCTGATTGAATTTGTAACTGCACCTTACTTAATCCATTTTTAAACAAGCTGGTTGCATTTATTTATAGAAAATATCCATCCATCCATCAGTCTTTTTCTATACCTGCTTTAATCCTTTGTGCTTCACTCTGGAGCCTATCCCAGCTGGAACTGGGCAAGAGCTGGAGTGCACACTGGACCGGTTGCCCTCAAATTGCCAGTTCCAATCCCATCAGCATGGTAAGTTTTTCTACTACTACTCATTCTTTGTGAGTTATTTAAACACACTAAGACAACTCAGCTGACTCTTATACTAACTGTAACTGTGTCGTTTGAGCTCCTCATGTCAACTGTATGTATAATTACACACTGGATTATTCAAAGTAATTATTTACAAACCACCACTGCCTTTCGCCTGCAGAGAGCTGGGATAGGCTGCAGCAGACCCCTGTGACCCTGCACAGGAATTAACGGGTATAGATGATGGATGGATGGATCTACAGACCAACGAGGAGCTCACAAAGAAACTCTCCATCTTCATAAAGCACTTATGCATCCTATAATATCGATAAAGTTCATTAACGATGTAAACCACATGTAAATATTTCCTAGTTAGCACAAAAAGCAAAGCCCAGTGGTAAACCTAAAGCACAATTACTAGTTAGATTTTGACAAAACGATGGCACAACTTAGACAAAGATCTGACCGACATTAGTTTGGTTAACAGGTTTTTCTGTTGCTGAAAAATTTTCTAAACATACAAAAGAGTTTACACCTGCCTCAGTTGTTAACGTTATTCACTTTTATTATTCTTATACCATGCAAGCCTTAGTATTTCAAAGTTATATTTTAATATAAAAACACATGCAACATAAACCATATATATCAAGACAATCTCCACTTTTCAACTCACTTACTTCTTCACACAGAGATTCTTTTTCTTGGAATAAAGTAACGCAAGTGTGAAAGCTGTGTCACTTTCACACTGTGTCACTTTTCAATCACAGGATACCTAAAGGTCCTCTCACCACTGACAGACATTCTGTCCTAACGGTCTGAGATGTCACACTGTATAAGAACCAGATGGTGTTTTAAACTCTGAAACTGAGCTCTTGAACCAAAATTGAGTTATAACGCCCTTGAAAACAACCTGGAGTGATCGCAGTAAAAACAAAGATGACAGAAGTCACTTGAGAAGGAAACCCAGATTGGTGAAACCTGCATGTAATGCTGCATGTCACATGGTTTATTCCATTTTGTCATAACAGTTTATTAAACCATTTCAAACCTATAAAAACTTTGCTCTCAAAATTAATCAAATATTAATGGTGAAACTTATACTTCTATTGTGCTTTGCATAATATCCAACCAAGTGGGAAATTGTTTTATCTCATACAAGATGTCTATTTTGTGCCACTCCAAAAATATTTGTGAAATGTGTAATCAGTTGTAGCTGTATCTGATGGCAATTAGCCTTACTGTGAAAATAAACATTCAGATGGAAATATGCACCTAATGGATGCCAAAGACAAATGTAACTCAGGGAACAGTTTGTAATAGTAAAGGAAATGCTTTCACAGTACCTGGAATTCTTATGTTGACTTTCCATCTGTGGTTGTTCCCTCGAGTATAAAACTCCACAAATCCCCGAAAAGGGTTGGTATAGACCGAGAAGCCATTGGAGATAACTTTTCCCCCAGAGGCTACAGCAAAACGAGAGTCTAGCTCATGGTTTTTCCAAAAAAAGGAGAAGGTAATGCCTGGAAACCAGTAGGGGGAAAAAAAACAACGCGGCTTGTAACGATCAAATATAGAGTTTTCCAAATAATAACATGAGTGTATAATGCACCAACCCTCTGGACCACACAATGAAGGATCGCTAATGCAGGTGTTTTGGTAGTTTCCAAAGTGAAGAAATGTGGCACCATTATCACCATCCAGATAGATGCCCTTATTGACCATCCCTTCAACAATGTCTGCAGCAAAACACAGACCATAAACATTATTTCACTTTAAATGGAAACCTTGAAAGTGGTAAATTTTCTTAGTCTTCAGTTCTAAACCAAATTATTTCAAAGTCAAGTCATCATATAGTCAACTAATCATCAAGGTTTTTACAGATTTTCAAGCAATCAAAAAAGTCCTGTTTCATCTCTGTCTTTACTAAAACTGAATAATGGTATAGCTGGAATTAAACAACAAAAAAACATCCTTACTTTGTGCTCCGAGGACACATAAAAAAGTGAGGAGAGAAAACTGTGAAATGCTCAGCTCAACCATGTGCAGGTGAAGACAGAGCAACAGAGAGCAATGTGTGATGCACAAATGAATTTCAGTGAGAGGGAAGTGATCAATCCTCACCTACTGTTGCAGAAATGTTAGTGTAGGCAGAGTCATTGGTATACACATAGGAAGAGTTATGGGAAGAAGGGAGCACAGTGTGGTTGTGGATTCTGAGAGCTGGACAAAGACAATAGAAACAAAAATGTGATTCACACCAATACAGACACTAATAGAGGAAACAAGAACAGTGAGAAGAAGGCAATAGGAGGGACGTGCTGCACAGGTATGAGACAGAGTGATGTTGAGCTGCGGGCACAATGGTAGCACTAAAAGAGATCTCTGAGTGACACCACACATCATGCTCATGTCTATACCCGATCCCTCCTTAACTTTTGAAACATTTTCCTACACTTAGTTGTTCACCAATGAAAAAAAAAAAGTCTAAAACATCAATCATCTCCATTTTTTGACCCAGAAACCATTTACCTAATGCTGTTGATTCTTTATTTTAATATGATCAGGGATAGCCTTGTATATCAGATATTATTTTCCATAATTAAAGTCCTTTTTGGACATAAAAAGTAAGGATTTTGAGCTGAGAGGAACATTCAAAAAGCATGATGACTGTGGTTGGAGTGTGAATGATGAATAACAGGTTATTTTTGTGACGCATTCCCTCTAGTACAGTGGTTATGTATGCACATACTTATGTTACTCCCGTTAACATAACCTGGTCTGTTTCCAATCTGGTCCCACAGTTCATGGATCCCGTCCACTGCATCAAGTGGCCAATAATGTGAGGCTGTGGCCAACACCTGCAGGCCTGGATGGTTCACATGTAAACAAGAATCCAAAAAGGACATTATTCTCATAACTCAGATTTTCTTTTCTTAGTATCCAATTTTGAAGTCTTAAGTGGACTAAAAGGTTGATGATGCTGAACCAAATGCTGGAAAAATAGTTTATGCAGCATTCTGACTACTAAAAAGGGAGGTAAACAAATTCAACATTCTCTGCCTGGAAGGCAGCAAACAGCAAAGCACATGGTTCTCACAAATTATAGCACATTTATGGTCCAGTATTTTATCTTATTATCAAGTCTTTTGCAAACAGCACATGAAAACAAAGCAATCTCAAAATCTATCCAGAAAAATTCTCACTACCTGGATGCTTCACATTTGGCACCACATGAGCATAAACCTGTAAAAGAAAGATCAAACGTTTTTATAAGGACTACCATGAAAATAATGACTGGACCATTAAAAATGATTTTCAGAAAAGGCCTTTCATATGCTTACCTTGATATAAGAGACAAAAGCTGTAAAAAGTTGAACTCGCAAGCAAAATTCCATTGCTCTTGGGTAGAGTACCCGATATTATTTTCTAAAACAATTCAATGTCCCACATAAAAATGAATCCAAGAGGATTTAGTCATTTTCCAGCATGATGAAGAGCAAACTTATCATCAGTCCATGTATCCACAATTAAGATTATTTTGATGAAAGTTTTAAAAAAGAAATACAAAACAAACAAAAAAATGTATAAAATATTAAATTTTGAGTATTCTTGTAAGGCTGAAAAACTTCATAAATTGCCCTGTCATGGTCAAATCTGAAGTCAGACAGAAGGTATAATCCGTGGTGTATATTCCTTTCAAGCGGCAGCTGCGACTTTGAGCTTCTCTGCATGGATCTGGAAACTGCAAAAAGCAGAGGAGCTCAGTGGAGGCGCGCTGAGTTGCTGGATCCAACGTGGGAATTGCAAAGCGTGATGTCATTTTTGGACCTGCTGCGGAGGGGCGTTAAAGTTGTGCGTAAACTTGGTTGTTTGCGCGTAATTGGAGATTGCGCGGGGAATGAATGAGGTCAGGCTTCTCACTGTCCGATCCAAATAAACATATGCGAGTGCGTATTCAAATCATTAATGTTTGTACGTGGATTTCATGATTTTGTTTGGGGGATTGAATTAAATTACAGACAACACCCCAGACGATAGAAAATCACGGTGAAGAACATCGGTGATGCTTTGGACGCCTCTTTATTTCTTTTTGTCTGACTAACGTTTTACTTTTCTTCTTTAGTTTAATGTAACCGGAGTCACATAATGTATAATTTGAAAAGAAAGTTCCAACTTTTCACCCCCAAGCCACACAAACAGAAAACACTCAAGAGAAGAACAGACCACAAATTCTCAGTGGGAACATACAACTGACATTTGTCCTAATAAAGCGCTATTCAACGTTTGTTTAGTTAATTTCATTAAATGAAACTCTTTCTGGTTTAGTTACAGAAAAGGGCACCCTCGGCCTCCACAATGAGCTTGAATACAATGTATGGTAAACAGCGACATCTTGCGGACAACATAGATCCCAGTTTCACAGCAAACCATGCTGGTTTTCAGTAAATTATTCATCAAACCTTCTCATGTAACTGTGTAGATTGCATTGGTTGTTAATGAGTTGCCAAATGTTACAGATCAAAACATAATAATAAGACTGTAAAAGGATTTTACTTGAATTTTTTTTTTAATAATTTAAATGTGCTTCATTTAGAATGTTCTTGTGCGATCCAGTTTAATTGGGTGTCTCCACCAAGAGGCTGGATGAGACAGCGTGGGTGTGAGTGCGTAATAGAGGAGGGAGAGGAGGTGTATCCTCTGCATCTGCTTAAACGCTTGTACGCTTGAGGAATATCCACTCTCACATCTTTTATATAGGCTACTATATTTATTTCAGTCTTTACTTATTTCTTTTCTTTTCAACGCTTCAACTTTTTACAGTTTTGAATTAGAGCTGTCAGAGTACACGCGCTCCGCTCTCATGTTGGCAACTGCCGTCTAATTATCTGCACCTCAACGATCAGGCGATCTCTTCATCAGTTGTCCCAACCTTTGTCCTCTGTTCGGTTGCTGGATGTAGTCCGGTTCCACATATGGGGATTTTTAAGATGTTTTTCTAGAATTACTTTGGCAGGAGACGAGCAGAACGGTGTGATGAAGGATCGGCTGGCTGAACTGACTGCGGTGAGTAGCTATTCCTTCCACCTTTGGCCAGACATAAACTTGTTAAGTCGTAAATAACCACGCGCAAAAAATAAATAGATAATAAGAAAAGGTCATTATAACGTATTTTCCCTTCCATACAGAGTAAGACCCAAGCAGAGGAAGATGTTGCAGTTACAGTACACTGCATAGATGGCTTCATGGAGGACTTTTTCAGGAGGGTGGGTATCGCTGTGACCTCAAGGACGCGTACTAAGAGGGGATTAGAGAAGATACCGATGACTTACTGACATTTTATGGTTGATTTAGGTGGAGGAAGTTAGAGGACTCATTGATAAGATCTCCTCACAAGTAGAAGAGGTGAGGAAGATTCACAGCATGATCCTGTCTGCACCCAATCCAGATGACAGTAAGTTTGTCTCTTTGAATGGAGTCTATAATTCAACCTCCAGTTCTTTCTCATGAACATCGTTATTTGAACTATACTTGTAGGGGTTTTGTTAGTGCCAAATGCACATTAGTGGCATTGTTTTGTGTTACTTTGTTATGTAAATAACAAATTGAATAGAACATAACTTCTTGGACAGAATTCAACTGTTTGGGTGAATTGCAACAAATGTCTCACTTCCTTTGTTGCATTTACCTCCTCCTTGTAAATGAATGGCTTACTGGCCGGAAACCTCTAAAGGAAACAGCAAAGAGGTTTTCCCCCAACAGACACTATTGTAGTTTAAAGTCTGGCTGGTCCTGGGATCTCTTTGAGACATTTCATGTATGTCAGATGATGTTTGAAAAATAATTTCTAATGTAAACCTTCCTTTAACGAATTTCTATATTTCTGTCAAATTAATATAAACCATACACTGAAAACATATGTCAAAGTAGGAAAATGAGACTTGAAAATACAACATTTTTTACATGTGCATGGTCTATAATTGTGTAAAGGTCAACTAGGAGAGAAACAAAGGGTCTTTGCTTTCTGATCACTGCATTACCACCTGAGAATCATTGCTAATAGACAAGATGAAATCAGTAAAACAAATATTTACAGGAGACAGGCTCATGGTGAACAACTGTATGAGATTTACTTTTCTGTAAACAAACTCAATCTGTATTTCCCTTTTGCTGTTTCAGGAACAAAGGATCAGCTGAGTACACTGACCAACAACATCAAAGGGAATGCCAACGTTGTTCGAACTAAACTAAAAAGTGAGTTGAAGACAAGTTTCCTTCATAGTACCCTACAAACTCTCATATGGTAAGTTGGATAAAGTTCTCATCTTAACTCTCTCCTTCTGAAGCAATGGAACAGAGTATGCCAAAAGACGATGTTGCTAACAGATCATCTGTTGACTTCAGGATCCAGAAAACACAGGTCAGGAAACCAATAAATGACTTTCAAATGTAAAAACTTCTGTCTCTACAAAGCCATCAGCGCCCACGTTAGTGGTGCATTATCAGGGAAATACCCATTTTGTTCTTTGTTTGCTCAAATAAAATAATCATTATTTCTTCCAGAGGAAATTTGTCTTGGGATAAAATGCTTCTTCATAATACAGATGGGGACAATGAAAGAATGATAAAAGCACAAAAACAAACAACAACAAAAAATAAGGAATTATAAAAACCAGCACAACATTTAAGTAATAACAATTATATTAAAACTAGCAGAGTAATCTAAAATTATATTATTTATCTTGTGTCTGAGTGATCTGTAACTTTTACCTAATGGTATTAAATCATATTTGAAGAGTTTTATGCAGTAGTTATTTCATTGCAGAGAACTTAGGCTGTCTCATGTTTGGTCTTGTCCTATATATTTAATTGGTAATATGCATCCATTCATGCATTTCAGTTCTTAAATTCAAAAGTCCACTTGGACATGGGCAATTTAGTTCTAGTCATGAAGATAATGCAATGAGGTAAATTAATATTATTTCAAATAGGCCTTGTCTGTAGGTGATGATTATTTTGCACAAAACCAGACTCCATTAATGTTGGACTCTTTGAGGAGCAAAGATAGACAAAAAAATCTTTATCACGTTAACAAATACGCAATAAAAACAGCGAGATGTTTAAAGAGTGTGTTCCTCAAAGAAATATCAGAAGGTATTTGCATATTTCTCCCTCTACAGTACATACTGTTATTAAACTTTTCAAGAAACTAGGAAGAATTTCATTTGATGACTTGTAAGTTCCCAAGCTTTAGCTGAACATCTGCAGTCATACAGACATCTGCATCAAGAATCCACATCCATCAGTACCTGATAAGACAACATGGGTAACTCACTACTTTGGGAAAGTTTTCCCAAGCACCATTACATTCACAAGTATCCCTTAAAAGTTTATTTGTGTGTATAATTAATTGCCAGGAGAAAAAAAATCAATATTTCAGATCTTTTGATTAGAAATGAACACTGTGTGCCCTGAACCAGAGACAAAAAAGGACCATCCAGACTGTTAAAGCCAAAAGCCGAAGCTCTGTGATGGTTTGGGATTGTATCAGTGGCCTTGGCAAAGGTCATTTACACTTCTGTGAGGTGTAATTCAGATGTGCATGTTAACATTTTAGAACAGCACTGCCTTCACAATGAATTATTTTCTTGCAACATTCATGCATTTTTCAACAAGACAATGCAAGAGCACATCTTTGTCAGTCAATTCATGTAAGTATGAATACAAACATTTTGTTACTAAAACAAATACTTATAATTTGGCATCTGGGCGCCAACCTCATCACTCCCCACTCGTGATACCTTCAATGGGAATGATGAGCAACAAGTTAAAGTCCTGTCCTGATCTTTGAACTCAAAGCCTACTGGCAGATGTATTTGTGTATCAGTTAAGAAGAGATGGGCAGCGGTTTGTTCTTCTAAATAGAACAATAATATGAATAACTAAGTGGAATGATCCATGTAGAAGGGTGCAAGTGAGCACAAACTTTCTCTTGAGTTGTCTGCCTGAATTAACGCAACGTTTTTCAGAACTGAAATTTAATGTGTCAATGTACATTAACAAATGAAATCAAATAAAGAAAAACATAAAATATATTGGGTTCTTACTATCTATAAAGCAAATGTAATAATCATGTTTTTTTTGCATCCTCCATACTGTCAGACTTTTTTGTTTCTGATTTGTGGTTATAACATTTACTTGTTTACTAACAATGCCAGCATCAGAACTGCAATGTTGGGTGTTTAGTCCTAAAAGTCTGTATTCATAAATACTTATAGCATGTTCTCACCTTTACCCTTTCATTTTCACTTTTCCTTAGCACACTGTGCTATCTAGGAAGTTTGTGGAGGTCATGACTCAGTACAACGAGACCCAAGTGTTCTTTCGAGAAAGAAGCAAAGGAAGAATCCAAAGACAACTGGAGATAAGTAAGTGAGAATCTGAACCTTGGATAAATATAAAACCAAGAAATGTAGGCTGCATGCATGGAATACTTCAAATTTTAAACACTTTATAAACCAAAAAGACACAGTTTTAGTTAGATCAGCGGTTATAATTTGACTCCACATCCTTAGTTTGTGTGTAAATCTGGAAACAGAATACTGACAAGTGAGGCCCTTCAATGGTGTTATAACAGGATCCAGGAAACAGACCATACCAGCTTCCTCTCTACTCCTCCGGACTTTAGTCTGACTGTTGTTAAACGTAGACCAAAAGCAGAGCGGTAGTTTCCCATGTTTCTTCAACATGTGAAGGTTTCCATCTGAACAAAGGTAACCACCTGATCACATCCGAACACTAAACGAGAACAGACAACAGAGTAAAACTGAAAAACTAGAGAAAGCATTGTCTGGTTATATTAAGAAAGTATGTTGGGTACCAACAAAACCAGGAGTTTTTATAAATAAATGCCAAGAATGGGTGAAGTGTGTAAAACAACAGAAATATAGTGGTATTTATCACCATTTTTCACACACAGTATATGTTTGGTTCTCTATTAAAAATGCCACAGTCAGGTCTATAGTATAGTATAGAACAATAGACCTGTATACAGGTCTATAGTCCTCATATGAATGACTCGAAACAATAGTGAAAAGCGAAAAGCAGGACTGTTTCCCACAGTCCCTGCGGCAGGCATTAATGAGAACCTCTACAACTCCTGTAGATGGAAGAGCATGATACTGGAGACGCCTCCCTGTGTTTGTGTTGCCTGGAAACGGGTATAGGGCTCAAAGGCCTGTGTAACAATAGCTCACCTGTCTCTGACAAAACACACCAACCTGGACCTGTGCTCTCATTAACTTAAGACATTTATTTGTCATTCAGAAGGGTTAGATGATGTACTATTATATATTTTGGTGATCAGTGCACACTGTGTGTTTTGCTCAGTTTGTTCCACTGAGGGATAGACATGGGGAAAGGTGTGGGACACATAAGCATCCGCGCAGAGATCTGCCTCTCCGGGGAAAGTGTTGCACAACAGGATGCAAATCTCACTGTTTAAACAGTTTTGGCAAGTGTTTCCTAAGTCACTTTTGGACCAAACAGTTTTAAGGGATTGTGGCAATTGGGAAGCTCCTCCAAGGACATAGTTACGTGGGCTTTTTTTTTGTTTTTTGTTTGTTTTATTTGTTTGTGTGTAGTTTTTTCTGTTTTTCTGGTTGCATTTGCAGATGCAATAGGAAGTTTGAAATCATAACAGTCAGCTGGTGGGTTCTACTGGTACACCAATTCCATTTATTGGTGTTTTTTTTGTTTGTTTGTTTGTTTTTTAAATTTAGTGTTGTGCTAGTACAGTCAATCAGTCACGCAATCATATTTATGCCATCTGGACCAATCACCATACAGTTATGTCATCATACGAGAAAAGTTCTCTTTGAAGTAGGGGCACAAAATAAATAAAATGATTATACATTTCTATAGACTGAAATCTGCCTTTTTTTTTTTTTTGCTAACAATAAATCAATCAATCAACCAACCAACAAATAAAACAAGTAAATAAATAAATAGTTATCTAAGTCAACCTTCTTCATGCTTCTAAGCATAGTGGCAAATACAAACTGTAAAATACTTGTCTGAATTATCAGAAATTGAAAAGTAAATGCAAAATCTGTAATACTATATAATGTATAGACATTTACTTTTTTGCATATGGAGAATATGTTAATGATGATAAAAAAATCTTTGTTAGCTCCACTTAGCATAAAAGAATAAAACAAATACTAATCAGCTGCATTTGACTTTCAGTATTTAAATGACCTGCTTTAACAGATCAATAATGGTTTTATTACCTCAATATTGTTTTCTTTTTCAAAAGTGTAGATATGAAAAGCAATTGAGAGTATGAGAAATGCTGTTAATAAAACAAATTACAAGTCCAAAGTAATCAAGGCGAATGGAATTTCCTGTTTTAACTATATATAATATAACATAACATGACATAAAAAATATCATATAATATAATAAAAAATCTGATCAGTCTTTAAAACTTACTGGTCCAAGTGGAGAGCTATGGTGGCAGGCATATGAGGACACTAAGATTAAAAGAAGGCAAAATCAGTGTTTACAAAAACTCGCATAAGTGAATATTCATCATTAATAAGCAAATCTCTTTTGGAACATGGTTTGATGTATATATCGGTGATGACTGATAAAATGAAATCTGTTATAGAAGCAACATTCAATGAAACATGGCGTCATTTTGTTTCTACAGCTGATCTTGGTACTACAGCAACTCAATGTACTAAAGAACAAAAGCAGGTTCCCCCCTCATTTCAAAACAAAATGTTTTCCCAGGTCTGAAAAAACAACGAGTCTGTAAATACAACAGCAACCTCAGGCACATATTCTTTTCCAAAAGCTCAAAATAATGGTCTTAAAGTATAAGATGTACTGGTATAGTTATTCAAAACCAGCTATACCTGAATTACATCTTGTTTAAAACCTTTGATGAGAAATGAAATTTCCCTTACAAGGACTCCTGCATGCAAAACTGCACGAACAGAATGCGTGTTCAGAGGCTGTCACTGTATCCATGTGAGTTTCTGTGATCAAATATTCAAAAAGGTTGCCAACAATTGTGACAATGATATATTTATTTTAATGATTTCAATGTAATGCTTTTTTTTTTCTTAAAATAAAAAAAGAAAATATTCTGAATTATGTAAAACATATTGACTTTGATTCTGATCAATGTCATCAACAATTGGACAAGCAAAGCATCATGAATCAAATATGATTAGAAGATAACCTTTTGTTGCTTTCTTGTTTTTTTTTTTAGCTGGAAGATTGACCACCAATGAAGAACTAGAGGACATGTTGGAAAGTGGGAATCCATCAATTTTCACATCTGATGTACGTTCTCTGATGCACTACCGTTGCAGTGTTGTTGCTGAGTTAAAGGCTCTTACTGTCATTTTTCAGTCATTTAAGGTGGTTGTCATATCAACTGCGTTTTCAGTTTGGTGTTTTTGGATGAAATTACATTGTACGTTTTCTTTCTCAGATCATTTCCGATTCCCAGATCACACGTCAGGCCTTAAACGAGATAGAGTCACGTCACCAGGACATCATACGTTTGGAGTCCAGCATCAGGGAGCTCCATGCGATGTTCATGGACATGGCAATGCTGGTAGAAACTCAGGTAACAGTTAACTGAGTCTAACTGGAAGTGCTAATGGAAGATTAGTGACTAATACTATTTTTGATCTCATACCTCACAAGTGTATTGGTAAACAGCTGAAGGAAGAAAAATCCCAACATGGATGCAATCTTTTACAGGGTGAGATGGTCAACAACATTGAGAATAATGTTTCTAATGCAGCAGAGTACATTTGCCGTGCAAAAGAGGAGACTAAAAAAGCAGTAAGGTATCAGAAGAAATCCCGCAGGGTATGTGTTCCTTTCAATAAAGTATTGCTAAATTGTTTGAAAACGTGCAGTTTCACTCATAGTAACATTCTATTTATATTCTGTAAGTTCTCTTTTTTTTTAATGCTTGTTTAATGTCTTATTTTTCCACTTGGCAGAAATATATCATCCTTGCCTTTGCTCTGTTGATCCTGCTTGCTGTCATTGCACTAATTGTTGGCTTGTCTGTTGGACTAACCAAACCTCCCTCATGAGACCTGCTCTGACTGCAGTGTGAGGTACCAACACTTAACCACAAACTTTTTTTTGCAGAATATTCATCCCTTACTTATTTATTATTAATCAACTAATTCATTCATCTGTTAATTATTTCTCTGGAACTGTAAGCAGCTCTTTACTGGGTACAGCTACTGAATCCTTATTGTCCTGTGTTGTTTTTTTTCCTCTCTTTTTTTTACAGAAACATCTCTATTTTGCCTTATTTGGAGGATTCTTACTTTTACTCATCATTATAGTTGGAGTCTTTGAGTAATAGTTTTCATTGTTCTCAAAGTCACAGCAACTGGTGATGAAGCTTTGAGCAGTTTTACAATAAGACTGTTCAACAATGTTATAAAAAAATGCAAAAAAAAAACCCAAAACAAATGAAAAATAAACACCTTGAGCATAGTGAAATAAGTATAATACATATATGTAATGCATTTCACAGTAATAACCAGACTGTGGTAAACGACAGCAACAATATTTATATCTCATTTTTATACACTGTTGATGGGTCTATATTATTGCGATTTTCTATGTAAATTACTTTCTTGTGCTAATAACTTTAAAGGAATAGCTTGACATTTTGGAAAATGAATTACTTACTTTTGAGATATACACGCCATGGACATGTTTACCTAAGCTAAAATACGCAGCTGCTGGTTGCAGCTAGCAATCTTCCAGCAGTCTTCCAGCACAGCACCACAAAATAAAGCAACTACGCCTTGTCTTTAAACTGTTAAACTATTGCTACAATAATCAAAACAAAAAAAAAAGCAACAACTCTTCCTATGTTGCTATTTGTGCTTATGTCATTTTTCAACTCTGAATATTCTCTTTGCCTTTGTTTATTAACTTTAATTCATGTGAACTGAGTGTACAAGAAAAGAAAAACGACGACAGCTCTGGAGTTCTATAGATCACAGTAATACTTTTACTTAATTGTGTCTTAGTCAAAAGAAAAACCTTCAGCTCAATCAAATGAAGTTTTGCAAAGCTGCAGAAGTGCCTTCCTTCTATATTATAAAGAAACCTTATCTTGTTGTATTGTGCTTAATGTAATCACCAGGTGTGATAACTGAAATCTTTCTCATGACAAAAGTCGTGTAGTAATGTTGAACTTTTGACCTCTTTTACTGTGACAGCATGGATATTCATTTGTCAAATGCTGTATTTTATACTGGAGCTAAATAATTAAGGAATCTGATTAAAATGTAACAAAAAAAAAAAGTCAAAGATTTGTGCAGTTTATTGTGCAGAGTTTGTAACATTTTATGTGCATATTGATTAAGGCAGTACACAATCACTCCAGATTTTAAATTACAAACCTCTGAATTTCTAGGCAAAACCTAGGGGTTTCTATCTCTGTTCTTTCAGTACTACAAATGTTTGGAAGTTCAGTTCATGTGGATCAAAACAGAAAGAACAAGCTGCTGTTTACTTCAGGCCTAATGAGTACTTTGCACAAAGCGCTTGATCTCCATGTAATCAACCAAACAAGATAAGTGGAAAGTGTAAGTGGTTTACTGCAGGGAAGGTTCTTTTCTTCTCTTATTAGATCAAAGGAAACTTTAAAAGTGCACTTAGCGTGAAGTGCCAGTGAATGTCCTTAAAAATATAACCACAAGTGTTTTCATGCTAAATCACATGATATTATGAACTGCAAAAAGTCCCTATGTTCATGGGATCAATATGGGGTTGTGGAAGCTTCGTGAATCTGAGAATTCAGAGAAATATTTGTCATTATTATAATATACATTAATATATTTTCATTATTAACCCTCTCTTGGAAATCGGTTCAAAGACAAATGTTCTGAAAAGTCTCCTGAGAATATGTATGTACAACCGTAGTACCAAAAAACATTGGGATGCTGTGTAGAAGGGAATTAAAAAAAAGAAAATGCAATGATTTGCAAATCTCAAACATTTTATTCCCAATAGAACGTAAAAAACATATTAGGTGTTGAAACTGAGACATTTCACCATTTCATGGAAAATATTAGCTCATCTTGACTTTGAGTTGACAGCGGTGAACCTTCCCAGGAGTGGCCGGCTGACCAAGATTACTCCAAGACTGCATAAACAACTCATCCGGGAGGTCACAAAAGAACCCAGAACAACATCTGAAGCACTGTAGGCCTTTTTGCCTCAAGTGAAGTTGGTGTTCATGGCAATATGTCAACAATAAGAAGGAGAGTGGACACAAAAGGGCAACCATGACATAGTTCCAAGGAGAAACCATTCCTAACCAAAAACAGCACAAAACTCTGTCTCACTTTTGTCAAAATGCATCATAACAATTCCCAAGACTTTTGGGAAAGATACTCAGCGGACACTTGAGAAAAAGTGAAAGTTTTTGGAAGATGCGAGTCCTGAAGAACTAACTTAACAACACGGTGATTGTCGTGTGATGGTCTGGGGCTGCTTTGCTGCTTCAAGACAACTTGCTGTGATTGATGCAACCACAAATTCTGCTTTCTACCCGAAAATCCTGAAGGAGGCCATCAGTTTGGGACCTTAAGCTCAAGCTTGGTTTGGCTATGCAACAGGACGATCTGAAACACCAGCAAATCCACCTCTGAATACCTCAAACAAACAAACAAGCAAGCAAAAAACACAAACAAAAACTCCACACACAATAAAGATTTTGGACTGGTCCTATAAAGTCTGGACTTAGATCCAGTTGAGATGATGTAACATAGCTGCTTTTTGTATTTACTCAAGTTACCTTTTGATATTAAAATTTCTTTGATGATCTGAAACATGTAAGTGTGACAAAACAGCAAAAACAGATGAAATCTGTAAACAAATACCTCCCAGTACTGTTTTTTGTTTCAGTCATGACACATTTTAACAAATGGATCAACCTCCTGTTCTTGACATAAAACAAGGCTCCCACTCTAAAAGTGACAAAATTTGCAAAAAATAATATGAAAGGCTTCATGAATTAATATAAATAATTATATGCTGCAAAATGACAATGTATGACATGTTACATGAGTTGACAGTTCTGACTTAATTCATAACTGTATTCATTTAACGTTTAACAAATTCTTATATTTTATTCAATATTATTTTTTTATAATTTAAAGTATATTAACTGCTTTGGTTTTAATTAGCATTTTTCTTATCTATAAATCTTTGTATTTATATAAAATGAATATGTTAGATATGTCCCTCTCGGTAATCATTTGCATGATTTTGTTTACCCAAGCACATTTCTTTTTCTTTTTATATAGCGATATTTCTGCCTGTATTTCTGCTTCATCATGCAAATTAGGGCAGGGCAGTTAGTTTTTAAGCACTGAGCATGAAATTTAATCAAGTTACATTTGTCACATGTTCTCAAGCTACAAATCCATTTTTCATGCAGGACAGAAGCAGGAACAGGAAGGTTTTCAGACCTTTCAGAAGAAAAATGAAGTGTTTACTGTAAACACATGCTGGTTCATTCATTTACTGTCTGGCCCAGAGTTATTAAAGACATTTGCATTCTGACTTGCTGTCAACAGCTCTTCTTTGCCTGCACTGAGATAGACATGGGACTGTGGAAATTATTATGGTTTCTGACATTTCTGAAGCTTTTCATTCATACAAATTCAGAGTTCTTTTCTGCAACTGCAACACTTTGAACATGAACTAGAGAGCATTCATGACAGCAGCCCACATGTTCATAACTGTGTGAACAGGTTTATGCATTTATACAATAAAAGATGGGTAATCTGCACAGTTCTGCTCTGATCTGGGACAGTAATTTGAGTATATCCAGTAGGCTACATCTGAAACTCTTTGAATTATATATTTTCAGACGTAGGAAGCTTCAAACAAAGTGACAGGGTGTGAATATTAACTGAACTTGAAGGTTTCTTGGTTGTCATGGAAACCATCACTAATCTAAACAAGTGTAGTTCTCCACCACTTCCTCATGTAGCCTAGTCTTGTTTTGTTCACTCCCTTTGTGAATCAGTCTACACTGACTTTACATAGTTTCTTGTACGCGTTTTAATGCACTATTATTGTGTCCTTTATTAAACCTTTAAGGCCAAGCCTGCACTTCTGTCCTACGCTGCATTTCTTACCTGACACAAATATGCCTCTTTCAAAAAATCAATTAGGATACCAGAAAAGAAAAGAGAGAGGGGACAAAGAAAGAAGGCAAATAATAACAATAATAATGATGATAATAAATAGGCAAACAGACGCTAATCAGATTTTTTTCAAAGAAATGGGAAACTCAGCCCAAATGTTTTTTTTTTGTTTTGTTTTAGGATTTACTGTGGGTTTATTATAAATGCAATGGACACAGAGACATAAAAAAGAAAGGAAAAAAAAAAGAAGAAGGAAAGCAGTTTAAGAGAAGTGAAGGAGATAGAGTAGAGAAGACCGTCGAAGTCTGCCTCTTGACCTGCGGAAAGAGAAGAGACAAGACAAAACAAACAAACAAACAAAAAAACCCCACAACAACAAACAAAATATGCATATAAAATAACAGTTATAACATCATTGGAAAGTACTGCAGTCCAACTAAGTG
>JBAMYA010000024.1:13329586-13340763 GCA_037176975.1 Arrhamphus sclerolepis | reverse complement strand
ATGACGTTTTTGTTTTTTTTCAACAGTGCTTCAGTGTTGCTCATGGTCAATACTTTTCTGACAGTGAACTGCCCAGATGTCAACTCGATATCGTTTAGTTTAGTTTTATCACAACAGTTCAGGAAAAAGTAAATGAGCTAAAAACAAATCCAATTCAATGGTGAAGTTCAAACTAATTAGAATTCAACTCAATATAGTCTGATTCAGTATAATCACATTCATAAAATGCCAGTCTGTAAAAACCAGCTTTGCTAAGGAAACCAACAAACTACATTGACTCTTCACTTTAATTCAATCCCCAGTCCTGAGTATGCCTGTCATGGCTGGGAACAGCAGAGAAGTAAAACTCAGACTGGGAAGCCATCTGTCTTGAATCTTTGGGGAGGACAGAGCAAAGACACCAACAAGCACCATAACATTAGACCAGGGATATCTGCTATGGGAACAAAACAAAGTGATTTTCTGCAATAACAGCATATACTTGGAGGATAAAAAGAGCAGATAGAAGAAAGGTGCTCAGTGCATCATGGGACTTCCAAGGACATGCTGCATACTGCAGATGTAGTTGGTAGAAAGTATGCAACAGAAAAAAATTATGCTAATTTATAACCGGAAGTCGGCCAGGTGACTGCGTGCCACTGTAATGGTCCGTTGTATTATTGGATACATTATGTGAGGCAGTTGTTATACTGGAAATTTTTCCAGAAGTAGCATGTGGTCTGGTTACTTTTTTGGAAAGTACAGGATGTGCAGTTGTTTGAATTATGTGAATTGCAGACCACATTTTGGTACATTACATTTTTTGTATTTTCTTTACCTTTATTTAACCACGTTAGTCCCATCATGGATCTCTTTTGCAAGGGAGACCTGGGACACACACATACAACAACTCCTATGGGCAATTTAGAGTCAGAAATTAACCTAAAATGCTTTGTTTGTTTGTTTTTTTAACTGTGGGAGAAAGCATGTAACGAGTGCTAACTTCATAAACCCTATCACAACTATTTCATGAAACATATCGTCTCTGTATCCCTTGATTACAGCAATTGTGAGTGTTAGTGATTTCATTTTTAAAAATACCCTTTCAAAAAAATCATACAAAATCTAACAATAACCTTTACTTCAGTTTGACCCACCTTGTTTTCTCTTTACGGGCTGTTACTGTATGCCTTCTTCTTTGTACTTAGACTTAGTACTATGTAGATGTGATCTTGTGGACCTGTGAAACATCACCAATCATAGCCAAAGAACTGCTCCTGCTCTGCTTATAGCCAGTATGGTCAACAATCCCCAAATGTGTTCTTGATCTGGAGGCTTGTGTAGGGAGAGCAAAATACCTCAGAATGCATTTCACATCAACAAGCATTTGAGTTATCAAAATTACATTACATTACATTCGGCAGATGCTTTTATCTAAGGCGACTTACAACATACGAATACAATCAAGCCACAGTGAGTGCAGTTAAATCAGTGTTCAGGTAAGTGCAGCACATTTATGCAAAAGGTTTGTCTGATGTTTTTGAAGATGTGCATGTCCGCTATCTGTGCTACAATGTCCTTCAATATGCTGTTGTTCCAATAACAGAAAGACCAAACTGCATCTTTATTCTCCTAAGTACTTTCCCCTGTGTCAGACTTGTAGTATGAGGTAGCAAGTACTGGAGTTCAAGCAATACTTGGTATTGAGAAACAGCCCACTGTTCACATTTGCCGTCTCACTAACGATCTCACAGTCCCCTTTCCTAAATGAACTCAAAGACCAAACGACTGTTAGCAAGGTAGAGGGGGCAGGAGCTTGGCCTGCCGGTACCCGTCAGCTGCCTCAGGAGTCCCCCGGACCAACCAGGGTTGATAAGACTCTTCAGCTTGACAGCATCCCTTACTTCTGGCGTCCACCACCGGGTTCGGGGATTGCCGTCACGACAGGCACCAAAGACTTTACGGCCACAGCTTCGAACAGCCACAGTAGAAGTGGAGAACATGGTCCATTTGGATTCAATAACTCCAGCTTCCCTCGGGATCTGGTCAAAGCTCTCCCAGAGGTGGGAGTTGAAGACCTGCCTGACAGGGGATCCTGCCAGGCGTTCCAAGCAGACCTTCACAATTCGCTTGGGTCTACGAAGTCTGTCCAGCTTCTTCCCCGGCCAGCGGATCAAATCACTACCAGGTGGTGATCAGTTAACAGCTCAGATCCTCCCTTAACCCAAGTGTCCAAGACATGCGGCTGGAGGTCAGATGACATGACCACAGACTCGATCATTGACCTCCGGCCTAGGGTGTCCTAGTGCCACGTGCACTGATGGACACCCTTATGTTTCAACATGGTGTTCGTTATGGACAAACTGTGACTAGCACAGAAGTCCAGTAACAAAGCACCGCTCAGGTTCAGATCAGGGAGGTCGTTCCTCCCAACCACGCCCCTCCAAGCCACACTGTCGTTGCCCACGTGGGCGTTGAAGTCCCCCCAACAGAACCATGGAGTCCCCGGTTGGAGCTATAAGCAAGCCCACAGCAGCACGCCGCCTCTCAGAGCAGGCAACTCCAGAGTAGTAGAGTCCAGCCTCTCTGAATGAGTTGGGTTCTAGAGCCAAGACTGTGTGTGGAGGTGAGCCCAACTATTTCTGGTCGGTACCGCTCCACCTCCCGCACAAGCTCAGGCTCCTTCCCCCCCAGCGAGGTGACATTCCATGTCTCCATAGCCAGAGTTGTTGTCCTGGAATTGGGTCGTTGGGGCCCCCGCCCACGACTGCCACCCAAATCGCATAGCACCGGCCCCTTATGGGTAACAAAACTCCATTAAAGACAATATGTGCTGCAGTTAGAGGTGGTCTATTGTGTACAATCAGTTTTACTCTAATTACTGTAGTTGGATTATGGAAATAGGTATTTTGCAGTTTTCAGAGGATTAAATAATAGGTTAATAGTGGATTTTATAAGAATAGTTTGACAGGAAGTCTTCCAATAGCTAATTCATTAACTTACTAACCAACTAAATAATCCATTTTGTTGTTTTTGCTTTGTCCCTAGGCAGGATAGATTATTACTGTATCTATCTTTACACATCATGCATATTCTGCATAAATAAATGGTTCAAAGACTTGTGGAGAGAGAAAGTAATGAAGTTGCCCACGCTTGCCAGAGATTATATACACAGATTTCCCATCTCTCAAAATCAAAGACTGAACACTGAGAGTAGGATGAATGTGTCTATTATCAATTGCAGAAAAAATAGTAGCGCATCAGAAACTCATCTTATGAAGACAGCAAAGTTAAAGACTCTCATATACAGTGAGCCACATGCTACTGTTGTCGTGGGCTCATGGGAACTGTCCATGGTGCTGAACATTAAGTGTGCTCAGAACATACAGCTGAGGCTGCATTTACTCATTCAGTGCTTTGTGCTAAATGCTAACAAGAGCATGTTAAAATGCTCACTCTTTACTTTGCTGATGTTGACATTATAATGTTTATGCTGTTTACCACCCTTGCAACAGAGCAACAGAGAATGAATGAGTCCAAGGACAGAGATTCACTTTTGAGGTACTGTAGACCCAAATCTGGATCAAGATTAACTCAGACTTGATGTGCCTGTGTTTTTCTTTGTTTTGTTTTGTTTTTTTGTTTGTAAATGAATTAGGTGCAACACTGCTCCTTTTGTGTAATTTTTAAAAAGCAGTGATACTAACAACAGTAGTAACTGTGTCTGTAGAAGTATAAGTTGTAGTAGTCTTAATTGTATTGCTTTTCAATGGCTATTGTTTTACTATAGTGCGTGATCAAAAAATCTCATATAAACATACACTGCAATAGTTGGATCATTAGAAATAGTAAAGCACTGCAGCATGAATAAAATGATCAATAGAGATGACATCTGTTTCTTAACAAACTTGTTTTTAAAAGACCAGTCTATTTTTAGTTGTCAGGTTGTTCACTTTTAGGACATAATCATAATCTTTTAGAATTAAGGGTAATTTAAAACTTTAAAAGAATAAAAAAAAATCCTTCTCATTCAATGCATGAGTTGAAACTGTGAATCAGTCAACAAAAGTCAAACAACTTGCAATAATGCTGACAATAGATCTGTTTTCATTAGGTTCTCTCCATGATGTAACTTTTAGTGATGGTTTGGGGAAAAATCTTTGGATATTAAGCTCCAGAAGCACTACACCTATAGTAAAGGTGCACAAATATAGATTGTGCCTCAGTGGCACTAACACAAACGCCAGACACAGCCTAAGGGGGTGGTCTTTCTCATCTATCTTCATCTGCTGCGCAGTAAACGCCTCTTCACTTATAAAAGAGCCCATTACTCACAATGGCAGCCATTTGAATCTTTTATCACAAGGATTTTTAATTGAACATTGGCAAATGTGCTCCCAACAAATGGGCCTCAGCAAGCCTGCAAGTGGTGTATTTGTGTGTGTAAGAATAATTGTCTGTCCATACAAGTGTGTGAGTCAAATATTCATCAGTGTCGTAACTGGCCGGTTCTGAAAACTGTACATATTAGGCACCAGCCCACATGGGAGATGGCAAGCTGTCTGTGGAGGCTCTGTATGATTCAGTCAGCACTCACGGGAAATTATTTAGAGGCAACATGGTCATGTTCAGCTTATTGTGCATGTGTATTTAATATTTTTCTAAACTCGTTCAATGTTTCCTGCTCCCCTTGCATTTTTAATATTTCATTCACATTTGTACTTCCTTTGAGTGCATGAGCTGTGGGGTTTTAAGGGTTTAAAATGCCAGAAAAAGTAAAAGCTGTAATATGAAATCAGTCTATTTATTTTCTTTCCCAGTTATAATATAACCTGTGTCTTTTGACTTTTTAGTACAAAATACTAAAGACAATCGTCTCTTAATCTTACTGCTGTGCTATACTTTAAAACTGAGAAATCAATGTGATTATATAAAACAGAATTGCAAATGTGACAAAGGTGGCTATTTCCTCTCCACAGTTTTTTTATGTGACAGTTTAAAACTTAAAATGATAAAAACAACAACAAAACAAAAACAAGACAGTACAACTCAGACAGTCGAACGGGATCACTGGTAGTCCAGCTGCCACAGAAAGGGTCAAAGATTTAATCATCTCAGCTGTCTTTCTTGAGCTGTAATGTCACAAGGTTAAAGATGGAAACAAAGCATGTCCTGCTTCTTTCAACACATTCAGGTCTCTGACCTTTTTGCACACTCTCTTATTAAATGTTGCAGTCGTGGGTCAGGAAGACAGCAGATGTAGCTAGCCACATGTGAACTGATTCCAGTGTGTTGCATTCAAAGTCAAATCAAGCTGTGAGCATTGCTGAGGAACTACACACTTGAATTTCCACATGCAGCACATATCGTGAGCTGTGAACTTCTAATGGCACCACTGGTACTTATTTTAGTCTTGCTTAGGGACATGTGGTGTTATACAGCGTGTGTGTGTGTGTTGCTGTGCACACTGGTAGCACACAGTGACAGATAAAATCCTGTTTAATTCTCAACATTAATCTTGGATCGCCCAACAACCCTTTCCCTCACAGTCCATACCAAGAATGCTTCTCATACACTGATGGAAAGCTCAGTCAGCTGATAAACAGGATCCAGTTGGTAATCTAACACTGTAATAAATTCTGAACTACAAGAGCAGTACTGTAGTTGACTGTACATTAACTGCATACCAATAAATAACTGTTGTACCCTCTGTTTATATGCACATGCACATTCACTTCATGATGCATGCATCAAACATTGTAAAGTGGACACACCTAAATGCTGAAATGCTACCACTCCATCTATCTTTGCTCATTGTGTCTGTCCACTCAGGAAACTTCCATTCCTGACAAACCCTCCCAGCTGTCTTCTGATTTCGGTTTTTCTTTCTTTCTTTTTTTTTAATCTCTCCAGGGGGGTGAGATCAGCACCAGCAGAAAGGGGTGTGAAGCACTTGAGGCAGAGGTGAAGAAAAAGAATCAAACATGTCAGACTTTGGTAAGTGCTCCAAAAATATACATCAGCCTCTGAACTAAAGGAACGAGGCCAAAATTGATTTGTACCTGAGAACTTTGCCTGCTATCATCACAGACTAACATCCCTAGAGAAAATACGAGGCAGTGATAGCACACACACACACACAAAAGTCTGCATCGACATGCAGGGGAATGCATTTCCAAATGGGAAACACACTGTGCCGTAGTATGTATTTGTTGAGTGGTTTGCTACACAAACTGATATTCTCAGTTTGTCAATGGTTTAGATTGAGGAGCTCTATAAAACGTTGCCTTTAAATATCCAGAAGTACACAGCACTTTGTAGTTTTGGTCACCACTATGAAAGGTCAGAGATTTTACACAACTCTTACATTTTCACATGGCACTTGTTGAAGGACATTTTCTCTCAGTGGCCTAGAAATGTCACTCTGCCTGCTGGAGTGGCCTTTCTTTACAAAAAAGAAGGTATGTGGAAACAGGTGAAAAAGCATTAAAAAAAAGAATCTTATGAAGAAACAATGTTTGTATGCTGCCATAGCATTGGATGTGGCCCAGATGTCAAATGCACTGACCTTTCTCTGTACAGTTATCAAAAATGAGAATGATTTGCCTCAAAAGATGCAGTGTAATAGAATGAGGCACATCCAAAAACATGTCAGTGGCTCTTTACAGTCTACGAAGATGGAGAAAACAAGATATCATAGTAATATGTTCCAAAGTAAGTAATTAATAAAGTTTGACTTAACATAAACATGTATACATATTTGAAGTTCATTTCGGTACAAAGTCACGCAATGAGATTTTCAAATGAAAGGAAGGAGCTAGAGGGGGGTTGGCAGTAATTTTAATGGGATTGCTTGATCCTAGACTATTTGAATTCATTTCTTCGTGCCCTAAAGCCCTCTTCTTTATATGAGCTGTCTTTGTGTGTGGCTCTCTGCCCCAAATAAACACTCCATTAGGACAGTTTTCTTTGCTGACCTCCCCTCACATTCCCTGCCCACAGCAGTGTTTCCCTCTTCACCCACTGTCAGCCTGCTGAGTTCAGGGGAAGCTAACCAAAGGACAAACTGTCCCCACATGGTGAGCAAGAGTGACAGGCTGGTCTCCACAGACTGCAGCACAGCTCTCATCTTCCTCTGCACCAAGCTTTGAGAACAGAGACATAAACACAGACAAGTCCAATCAACAAGATTGTGAAGGGATGGAGAGTTGACAGTAATGTCACTCCCTGTTTGGTGTGAGCTGACTTACCTCTCTCTTTGTCTCTTTGATTTTTTTCCTTCTCACCCCCCCTCTCAGGTTAAAATAAAGTGTGTACATACAGAAATAGGTTCAGTTGTTTATGATTCTAAACTTTGTTATTGATGGATTTTCAACTGTCTATTGCACAAACATTGACAGCCTATGTCAATATTCATCAAGTTTTCTATGCAAGTGTTGATATTTGTGACTAATCACATCTCCAAATGTGGTTGTATATACTGGTATAAACACATAATCAGTGTGTGAGTGACAGTAAACACTGTCATAGCCATCTGGCACCTATACCTTCCTGGGTATGGGATGTTTAACTATGGACCATCAGCCTGCACTTGCACTGAAAGGCTGTTACCATGGTGACAGCCACAAACGCTACCAGCATCATTCAAATATACAGCCAAATAGCAGACAGTCTCAAAAATGTCAGGACCTAGTCGCTATAGCTTTGCTTGCAACTGTATTTAATTGGCTGGGGTGAAAGACCTGCCAGTCCTTCTCTGTCAAAGGACCTATTAGCATCTGTCATTGCTTCAGAGCTTCATCTCCATCATATCCAAGTGCAAGAGCAAAAATATCAGATCTTAATTTCAACCTAATTTCATATCTCATGTTGACATTTGTTTGTTCACTGGTAAAACACAGTTAATATGTCAGAAAAACTGCAAATCACTTTGCAGACTATGCAGGTTGAGTCTTCCAGTTGAACATCTGATTGGCTTTTAGTGATATTTCAGTCTTCAATCTTTCTGGTCCTACAATATTCTAAAATTGAGTTTGCTGTATGTTATTGCGTGTAATGTCATTAAGTAAAGGAGCTGATTGGAAGAAGTGTACATTTACGTCATTGACCCAAATGGTTTTGTAAAAGGGGAAAAAAAATAATTAAGAAGTTGCCAGCTGGCTGTAATCTGCACAGTGAGCAGATGAGCTTTGCGCTAGCCGAACACAGAACTGAGCAGAGACTAAAAGGATAAAATGTTTGCATTGCTCATGAGTTAAATGGCTGAGCTGATTCATCTCTAAGGCTTGTCAAAATTAAACACACAGCTGTGGCAGACCACACTGAGTCATAAAGTGTTAGGACAAAATGCACATTTGAGGAAGAAACTGTCAGTACCTTTGCCTCTGTTGGCCAAATTATATTTTCAATAGTGTATCATTCACAAAGCTACCTTTCTGTTTTTTTTTGTTTTTTTTTTAGATTACATTCAGGACTTCCTCGTGATTCTTTTTTTTAAATTGTAGCAGTTATTTGCCTGTTCCTACAGCAGAATTCAACTTTTTAAAATCTTTTATGCATGTTTTACAGTGTACTGGTATTCAAATAAATCTCGCCTCAGCAGTAAATCTCATGTTTTCTGCTGAATAATGGCAGAGGCAGCTCAGTGTGGTTTAGAGTGTTTTCTGCATGGAATTCTTTCTGTCACTGGGCTCACAGACTCTCCATAAAATTGTGTCTTGCCAAGGGATTATGACTTACACTGATCTGTTTACAGCGTTAACACATCGACAATACAGGACAAAGACACAGCTGATTCTCTGTGTTCAGGACAATTTGGTCTGCATCATTATCCGTGGGTTGTGGCATTCAAAATTCAGAAAGAGATTTCAAATGAGCATAGCAGTCACATGAAATGGCTAAATCCAAAACAAGTTTGAATATTTTATTGTTTTTTGGGGTAAAAATTTAAGCTTTTTCTTTCTGATTTTTCAACTGTCCTTGAGAATGAACACTTGGAGGCCTTTATTAGCTCTAAACTCGAGCATCAGTGGATATGAATAGGAATGCTGATCCAAATATACTGCTTGAGGGAAGCTGTGTAACCCAGTGATTTAAGCAGCTGAACCATATTTTGAGGCTATGGTCATCCTGCATTGTTCACAAGTTCCCTTCCTTTTCTACCCCACTTCCCTGTCAACTTACTGAAAATAAAGGCCACTACAGCCAGAAAAAACAAAAAACAAAAACATATACACAGCTTGCGAAGAATGAAATTTATACAGGTGTAATTTTTTTGTGTTTTGTTTCTATGTTATATAAACAACGCTAATGGAAAAACAGCTGATCACAGATGTGACTTTGATAGTATCTTCAGGCTGTTGTTTACTTGAAACTGCTTGTCCTTGACAGCGTTTCTCTGCAGTTTATTTATACAGTACTCATCTCAATATACTAATATTAGTTACTGCAGTAGCAGTAGCAGTAGTGGTTGTATACCGTGGGAGACAGGAATAACAGACCTTTGGAGGATGTGTTGAAAAATAATAATAATAATGATGATGTTAGGGTTCTCTAAGGTGCTGTATATTTTAGAGGCTGCAGACAATTCATGCAGATTTTATGATTTAATATTTGTTTTCCCTTCACTACGCATAGGGCCTATGTTTTCTAGTGTAATAATCTATGAATGTTCTATATTTCTACATTTATTTATTTTTTCTCATCTGATAAGTCCTTTATAACTAAATGTTGTAAATGTAAATGTGTCATGTTTGAGGCAGCAGGTCTCTTAGCTCTTGACAAGAGCAACCCTTTTTTTTCTACATGCTGCCAGAGAGTCAATAAATTTCACATCTCACAGAACTCAACAGCCGACACTGCAAATTGCTTCCATGGCACGCCTCACAACTGTTGATTGAATGTAATTAAATTTTTCTCCTTTGCAGTGAAGAGATTTTTTTTTCTTTTCTCTGTGCCTGACACACATGGTTCAAAAAGGGCTGTGTGCATGTTTATGGCATTTTATTACATTTGATTTACATCCACAAACACAGCAGTGAAGATAAATGTTTCAGTGGATGTTTGTTACATCCACTGTATATTGTAAGAGACTGGCATAAAAGCTACTATTATAACATTATAATTATTTCTCTGTAGTAGCTGAAATAGCTTCTCTAGTCAAGCTTTCCATTCTAGAGAACCTCAAGCTGCTTCCTCCTGATGAATAATGTATGTCTTAGTGCTGACAACACGCAGGGTTTTCGTGCATTGCTCCTGTCTTTTCATGGAGTCTTTTAGGGTTCTAAACTCTGCTATTGTTTTGTCTCTTCTGCCTAGGAGAATGAACTTCAAGATTTCCTTCATGAGAACAAGCACTTGAATTTCCAATGGTTCAGCCACAAAGCATCCGAGTATGAAAAGGTAAGAGGTGAAAAAGCTCTGCTGTTCTAAAGCACGACTTCACCCATCTGTCAGCTCTCAGTAGCGTTTCTTTGTAGACCACAGCCGCTCTGTTTCCATTTTAATGTAACGTGAAGACTTTCTGGGTCACACTGTAGCTTAACCGTATGCAGCATATCAATGAAGGAAACCAGTTTCCAGTGCTATCAAAACACCCTCACTTTACTGTTATTTATAAGACCTCAAAAGTCTTTGTTAGCATGAAGTCAAAAAAGATCAACTTTAAAAAAATACCCTCTCTCACGTACAACAAAAGGGCAATTTTCTTAAGTAGATGATTGGCAAGTATTTCTTGCTGGGGTTGTGGAAGGGTGGCATGCTGGGTATTGGTGTTTTATCAGCACACAGAAGACTCTCAAAGCAGCAAATTATTATCAGGATGTCAGATATGGGAGCAGCCCTAGAGGACACTGCAGATATTAGCCCTATGTTCTGTTCCCCTTTGTTTCTAACAGATATGGGAAAGTCTAAGAAGGACACAACCCTCTACCCATGATATATTATTGAATAGTTCCTGCTAGATGTAATTTTATTCAATGTGCCTATATTTTGCCTATTGCTGCTTTCCATCCAAATGTTTTAGAGGTGGGCTGCACAGAGGCAGACTCAACGGTCTCTGCTTGTGTTTGCTTTGCTGGTGTTTCTAGAATCAACCTCCTTGCGGAATCATTAGTCATTCATGACTGCTCTCTGGAAAAGACGTTACCACATTATGGATCTAGTCAATTCACTGAAAATATTACTTCTTGAGCAGATCG
>JBAMYA010000024.1:13302074-13321833 GCA_037176975.1 Arrhamphus sclerolepis | reverse complement strand
AACGTTTAAGACAGTGTAAGCTGGTTACATTTGTGGAAGAGTATTTTCTTTCTTTGTTTTGTTCTTTCTCTTCAGAGTCATCTTTCTACCCATTCAGTTGTGCGTCATAATTCTTTTTAAAAGGGGCTCACAAAAAAAAAGTTGTGTCATGCTTTTGTCAACTGACAGCATAAATGCAGGTTTTTCTAACTTGATCATAAAGAAATTTTAATCTACACTTTGTAAACAAATTATAATATTTCTCCACATATACACGGATTGGCTGCTGTCAAATATACAATAAATACATGTGAGAAAATATAACTATATAAAAGGAAGAGCATTAACAGTGTGTTTACATGTAAACAAATACATAAACTAGAGCACAACAAATGAATGCGTAGATATGAATGAGTGGATATATTGCTATATAAAAACTACAAACTTATGTATGCCAGATATTCTAATCCTTCTTTAGTTTTACAGAATACAAATATAAGTAACAAACTGCACTGAAAAATGCAGTAGATCTTAGGTTTTGAGAGTGCAAAAATATACAGTATATATATGTCTTTTCACATCAAAGGTCCTAGTTTTTTGGGTGTTTCTTTTTTTTTTTTTTTAAGAAATGATACATTTCCACACATGCAATGATGAATGTGATCCTCTTACGTTGTAACCTTGCATGTGTGTTATCCAGCATGTTTAAGAAATGTCTACTTGCTGTAACATGGAGCAAAGTATGATGCCATTAAACCAACACTAACCCAACTATCTGACAAATTCAAGCTTCTGTCAGTCTTCTAACTGCATGTTATATCTAGCAGAAATCTGCATGCATGAAACTGACTCTTTTATGTGCAGCACAAACTGGAGCAGTAAGCCTGGTTGTGTGTTGGGCAGTGCTAAAAAAATTCCATGGTAGCTTCAGTGTCTTTCAGAGCACCTTTAGTTTGGACTTTTATGAAGTTATTGCTGATGGATTACATTATTTAACTTGAGAAAAATAATGCTACCTGGAATTTTCATTATACCTGCCCGAGATAATATGTTATCTGTTGGTGTAAGTTTGTGCATTGACATTTCCTGCTGTTCAAATATGTAGAAGCCATTGCTTAATATTATTCTTATTGTCAACATCCCATGAAAAGACCATCACCAACAATATTCAGTGACTCTAATAATTCTTAGTTAATTGACTCAAACACAGGGAAAGTGCATTTGCTGAGGACTGCCCTCAGCTGTGAGTATTCAAGTGAATATTTACAGCAGGAACATAGTGTTCCAGACTGACTTCAAACAAACTGCGCAGGACAAGCCCATATTAATTAAGAAATACATTATTCTCAGCTACAATATGCTTTCATAGTCGCTGGTTTGACATCTTCAAGATGGAATAACCTGTGTTGAGATTTAAGTGCAGAGATAATATAAATGTACACTGTTGTTGGTTTTGGTCTTCACATGATATTAATACAATAAGATCAATATTATATAATATCATCAACTTCATCCTCTGAGACAGTTTGTATATTCAAACTGTCTGAAAGTTGTTTTTTTCAATATTGATAAAACAATTGTACTGTACTGGTGCATGTGTTTTGTATGACAACCTGTCAGTTGTTACAACAGTCATTTGTAGAAGTTTTTCTATCTAATGACTGACCTGTATTAATAGTCAACAGTAAATGTCTTTCCAAGTTCTTTTGTGTGTGTGTTAATCGTAGATGTTCAGCAGTGTCCATACCTTCAGCATATGAGCAGGGCAGTGTTCAAACTGTGGATTCCTCATTTTCTGTTTGCTCTTGCTTTCCTCTTTTTGTCCTCCTGGCTTTCCTCTTCCCATGTGTTTATCTCTGCCTCTCGCTCCTCTCTCGATGACTCTCCTCCCTCGCCATTAACAGGCCAAAGTCCGAGAGCTGGAGGAAAAATGTCGGAATCAGAGTGAGCAGTTCAACCTCCTGTCAAAAGAGCTGGAGAAGTTCCGGCTTCAGGCTGGGAAGTTTGATATCCTCAGCACTGAACCCCTAACGGTGTGTGAATCTCCTGGGTCTCCCAACAAATCTTTGTCACAGCTCCTTAATGGATTGGCTGCCCCCATAGGGAAAGGTGCGTGGAGAATTTTATTGATGAATGGTGTTAAAAAGGTTGTTTTTACTTGAAAATAAAGACCATTTGTATGTTCGTGTGTTTAAGAATAAAAAATTGATTGCATCTATTTAAATAGAAGAGGTATTGCTTTTCCCCCTAAAGATAATAAGTAAAAAAGCTTATAATTAATTTAGCTTCATGAAGCTAACATTAAAACCACTGAACATTTGTCATACGTGTCATTTCTTTCATGTGACGCTTTTCCTAGTTAACCTTATGCAGAAAGATTATTCGTACATTTCTCATCATTAGCTCATTATCAGTTCTGTTATATTATTGCGTCAGGGTCTGATTAAAGACATTGTCTTTTTTCTGCAGGCAATGAGGCTCCAACAAGTAGGTCTTTGATATCTGAATTCATTCGACCACTCCAGATCAGTGGAGACAAGCCTGAGCTCCTCTCTGTCAAGCCAACATTTCTCAGTCGCAGTCGAGCCAGCAGCCAAGCGCAGGCTTTCCTTTCTGAGGTACCTGTTAGTATTGGATTGGCTCCAGTATTGCTCTTTCTTTAGCTCACGTTTCTGTAGTTCAAATCCATTCCATTCCTGTGCGACCCAAAGGTTATGGTGTACCAGCATATATCAATTTTAGTCATATGGATTCTCATGTATTGAGACTGCATAAAACAAGACCATTTGAACCCCAAGAACTGAGAAAAATTTTCCCCATCCCATTTATCCAAATGAATGTTTTTGTCACTTATAGCAAAAGGCAAAGGAAAATAAATTAAATGAAGTAACTAATGGTAGATGAATTGCATCTGTCATATCTTTGTTTTCCTTTAGTATGAATAGCAGATATTTTTATTGAGTTTACCCAGACAGCAGGTATCATGGAGGCTCCTCGTTTCTACTCATGAAGGTCTATGCTTGTGGATTGATGGAAATATAAATATATAATTAAAAGGTTGACTATTGAACCAAAACAAATATTATATGAAGTACTTATATGTAATAATTTTACAAAAGCCAGTTATTTGGCAGATGAGTATGAGGTGAGCGGTGAAAACAAATGAATGCATTTGATCCTGCAAGCTGGATTATATGTGTATTTTCCTTTTCTCCAGATGGACAAAGAACTCAGCTCAAGCACCAGGACCAAGCCACGCTTCACAGGAAAGGTTCGACTGTGTGTTGCTCGGTATAGGTACGTGTATAATATATATTGATTCATCTATTTATTCATCGACTGTTCACATCAAATCTTCTTTTCATGCATCATAGAGCTGTTACTATTTAATAAACTCTTTCAGGTCTTTCTAGCACTTTAACCTAGGAAACATTTTCTTGGGATCACTGTTAACGGGTTTTCAAACTCAGATACATGCAGATCAGTTACCAAAAATTAATAACAATAAACAAGACTATTTGCTGTCTTGACAAGTCACCAACTGAGACTGTTTGCAGAGAATATTTTTGGCTTCTCTTAAACTGCTATAACCTTTGGTCTCACAGATGATTGCTTTTCACTAAAGAAAAGAAAGAAAATAACTAAAGTAAACAGTGCATAGTTATGTGAAAGAGCTTTCAACCTAATGTCTTCAGTTGACTTGTGCTTATATAAAACCAGAATTGAAATAAATTAATAAAATATATGTTTTTAAAGGTACTCTTTGTAAATAATTATTTTCTGTAAAGAATGGAGTAAATGTGTGGAAAATTGTTTATATTTGTTGTTCAGTTACAATCCTTATGATGGGCCTAATGAGCATCCTGAAGCAGAGCTCCCCCTGGTGGCAGGGAAGTACCTTTATGTTTATGGAACAATGGATGAGGATGGCTTTTATGAAGGTTTGATTATCTGTTAAGATATTCATGGTTTTATAGTCTGTTACATCAACACATTACCAACAATATCCTTTTTTTTTTCCTAGGAGAACTGCTGGATGGACAGCGGGGACTTGTCCCATCTAACTTTGTGGATTTCGTCCAAGATAATGAGACTGCCTCTGTCAAACACAGGGACACAGTGGCTAAAGAACCTGGCTACCTCAACCACAGTAGCTTGGGGCCTCAGCGACCTGTGGTCAGCACAGGAACTGGAACGGGCATAAGTAGCCTGCTGTCTCTCAGTAAACTTGAGTGTCTAAGCAATAGCAGCTTGGGCTTGGATCTCCTGGGCTCCTCTAGCAATGGGACAGGAACCTTGGATGTCAATATTGACGAAGTTGGTGAAGACATTGTGCCTTATCCCCGCCGCATCAACCTGATTAAACAACTGGCCAAGAGTGTGATTATTGGCTGGGACCCTCCTGTGGTCCCTCCAGGCTGGGGCTCCATCAATGGCTACAATGTATTAGTGGATAAGGAGGTTCGCATGAGTGTCCCCTACGGGGGCAGGACAAAGTCTCTTATCGAAAAGCTCAATTTGGCTACGAACACATATCGCATCTCAGTGCAGAGCATAACGGACCGGGGCCCATCAGATGAACTCCGGTGCACTCTGCTTGTGGGAAAGGATGTGGTGGTGGCACCTTACTACCTGCGGGTGGACAGCATCACACAGAGCTCTGCTGAACTCTCTTGGATGCCCAGCAACAGCAACTACAGTCACACTATTTTCCTCAACGGTGCAGAGTATGACATGGTCAAGGCTGGGGGCTATAAGTACAAGTTTTTTAACTTGAAATCAATGACAGTTTACAAGGTAAAGGTTGTTGCACAGCCACATCAGGTGCCTTGGCAGCTTCCAATGGATCAAAGGGAGAAGAAGGAAATCTCTGTGGAGTTCTGCACTCAGCCTGCAGGTTAGCTTCTTATGTATGTAACTTACTGTTGTACTTTCATTCATGCATTTTATAAACCAAAACAAAGCATGAGCTTTTATTTACTTGTGCTGTGTTTGTATGGCTTCTTTAGATCTGGGATATTTTTGACAATGCTAGTTGGTTGGTTGTTCTCTCTGTACCATTAATTTTACGCCTCACTTGTTAAAGTCATTGGTTGCATGTCTTTTGATCTATAGTCTCATTTACTTTTTTGGTAGCATTTAATTGTGCCAAAAAGAAAGTAACCTTTCAATAGGGCTATCTAAATGTTATCCACATGGGGGCAGTATACAGTTGCCAGGGGAATGTTGACTATTTATCCATCCAGTAGACAACAGACCGACATTTTTTGAGGTGCACGTTTAGCCAGCCTTTAAATTTAAGTCTTGCATCCTCCTCTTTATCTGTTTATTTTTCTCATTGCCTGAGAAGAAAACATCAGTCATTGCAACAGCAAAAAGCTTTATCCTTGTTAAAGCTTTTTGCTAGTTTATTTTATTGCCTGGGCACTGGTTTACCAGTGCATTTCCAGTGATAGCAGCTGCTTCCTGTCCCTGGAATCAAGTTTGATAAAGAATACTTGTAAATGTCTCAAAGGTCAGCAAAGGCATCAGATTTAATGGGAAGTCTCCTGTCCAAAGTAATGGGCAAGTATCTGTTTTTACTTCAGAGTTATCTAAAAGCTGATAATATTGATTCAACATCCAACATCTATTTGCTTAATGAACCACATGTTTGAAGTCCATTAAAATTACAAACATAAATAACATCTTAGTCTTTGTTGCTCCACACCTGTCTTACTACAGCAAATTCTTTAAAGAGAGAAAGCAGTAAAGTTGATGATACACACAGCCAACCACACTTATACTGCACTTTCATATGTCTAAATGATATTAGTCAGTTGCCTGTGCACATTAGATGTTTGTATTTTATTTTACTTTTTTTTGCATAATAGAGTAGTTTAAAATGAAAAGCAAAAGAATACTGCAGAGAAATAAACAGCGAAAAAAAGATTAGAAAAGAGAGAACAACAAGAATATGAAGCTTGAAGTTTGAAATGGCATTGTCTATGGGGAGCTCATGTGGCCACATGCTGAGAGTTCATTAAAAAATCTATCTATTGGATATGTTAATTATAGGAGCCTAAAATAGTCTCAGTATGGGTTGCAGACAGCTGCTGTCAATAAGGAGGACAGTGTCTGGAAGCACTACACTAGGCTTTTGCACTCAGCATGTGCTCCTCGAACAAGTGACTTCATTAGTCCTCCGTAGTCCATTTTTTGATATCAGTCAGAGCTGCCAACAGTTCACTGTCTGGAAATCAGTATATGCCATTTGCTTCCAGACTGACTGAAACTGGCTGCACTGAAATATCCCTTTCACCTCCCAGTGAAGCTTGTTTTATAAGACAAGCACAGTTTTAAATGGCTGGCTTTCTATCTTACAGTGTATAAATGAGATTAAAACTGTGCAGATTCTCAGTCACTGACACAGCAGCGCATTACTGTACAGACACTGCCGACTGGATCTGGTCCCTGCATGACTCCAGGTGCACCTCAGCACTGCACAGATGGGTCTGCTGTTTGGTATGCAGGCAGCTCTGACAGACTGTAGAAATAGCAAGCCGTCTTTTTCTGTCACTTCACAGAAAGTTGTTGGCAAGTATCTTGCAACAGGATATTGTTGTACAAATAGTGATTGGTGAATGGTGGCAGACCAACCACCTGCCCCCAAATATGAATAGAAATGTGAGGGAAAATAATGACCATAACAGTAGCAGAAATATAACCAAATAATCTTATGTGCAATAACTATATTTAGCTGTCTATAGTGCAATGATAGATGTGAGGTATATAGTTCATCTACGGTAAGAATATCCTTATTTATTACCACATATCCTTTTTTGGATCAAAAAGGCATGAAAGGTGCAGGTCTGAAGCTCTTTTTCACCTTACCCAGCGTGGCTGTTGTTCTCCTCAGGGCCACCTCTTCCACCCCAAGAGGTACAAGTCCAATGTGGACAGACTCCGGGAGTCCTGCAGGTCAGATGGAAGCCACCATCCCTGACACCTTTAGGAACTTCCAATGGGGCTAGTGTGATTGGCTATGCTGTGTGCACAAAGGGGCAAAAGGTATGACTTTATTTATTTTTTTTATTTCTGGAGGTTTGCCATGTTGGTTTTCTTTTCCTTTTTAATATTACATGTGTGCATTGTGGTCTATTGCCATCTTGTGGAGAAATGATTTAATGCTTATATCCAATCTGTAAGACAAAAAAAAGGACATGTATTAACAAAATGTTGTGAGTGTTTTAAGTTGATCAACACCTATTAAAGTTGTGCGTACACTTGTTTCTCACAACTAAATTGTTATTTCACTAAAAGCCAGGACTGTGGCAAGAGTAAGAAAAAGTATGTGATCATTGGTATGGTAATTGGTATGATTTATGTGCTACAAGGAAAGGGGGAAAATAATCCCAATTACAGCTGCATCTTTCTCTGATGTCCCTGCCTCCCGATAGGCTGAATAGCTGGACCACACACTTAATATTCAGATCATCACGTTATCTGATCTGATCTGCTCTCAAATGATCTATAATTTGTGAAAGATTTTTGAAACAGGGTACATTTTCAAAGCTTGAAAACAGAACTAAGTAGACTCAAGCAATGTTTCCACTAAAATTACTTTGATTATAATATGCTGTTCAGGATTTTTTTTTATCAATGACACACACAAATCAATGTATACTTTAGCTGTATCTATGAATCTGGCGGGGCTTCAACACCACAAATCTGTCCATCAAGACAGGTTTTCATTAATTTTAAATGTTTAACTTAACAAGTATTTCTCTTAATAGAAGAGAGTGCATAACTGACAGTATTGATGAAGAAGGGTTTGCACATTTTTTTCATGGTAGATGAGAAAAGTGAGTGCTTGTAAATGCTGTTATCAATGAATCACCCTCTGGTAAAACTCTTTGCTTCCTTTGTGAATGCAGATAGCAGAGGTCTTATATCCCACAGCAGACTTTGTTACCGTGGACTTAAGCAGGATTCAGGGTCTGGAGGCCAGGGAAGTCATTGTAAGGACATTATCGACTCAAGGAGAGTCCCAGGATTCACCTGTGTGCGTCATTCCACACAATCTCTTGGGCTCTCCACGCCTTTCCCACAGAACCACTGCACCTCCAACTTCTATGCCACACCCAATGCCACAGCCCCATCCACTGGAGCCCCAAACCCATCCTCCTTACCCATCAACATATCCCCCCAATCACCCGCAGCCCCATGTGCAGCCTCTGCCTGCAACCCAGCCCCACACCATACCCCACGCACAGCCACACTCACAGCCCATCCGTCATCCTCCTCTTCACCCTCAGCCTCATTTTCATCGCCATTCCATACCCAAGACAAAACCATTATTAAGTGCCAGAGAGCCAGAAACCAAAGAGCTTGAAGTGGGCCATCGGCCAGCCCAGCCCTGGGAGCGCTCACCCTCTCCCCTGCCTCCCATGCATGGAGCCAACCTGGAGCTACCGCACTTCCCACCACGGCGATCGCCCTCTCCTCAGAGGATCCTGCCGCAGCCTCAGGGAGTCCCCATCCCCAACACCATCGCCAAGGCCATGGCCAGGGAAGCTGCCCAGAGAGCATTTGCTGAGGGTAACCGGGTGCGTGATGGTTCAATTATTGAACAGAATCTCAACATTTGGACAGCTGGAACTGACAATGAAATCAGATTTCTTTCATCAGCTAAATGGCAGTATGAGTCGGGATGATGAAATAATTTCATCTATTTCTTTTGATGAAACAATTATCATGAAAATCATATAGAGGGTAGCAAACTATAATTGGCCAAATTATGGCCCAAAACAGCATTTTCTTTCGGCTTTTGGACCACCCCTGGCCCTCACAAGACTTAGTCAGAGCCAGCTTATGACATTTTGGACACATACAACACATTCCACAATCCCAGTAAGACCCAGCTCTTGACCTTTGGTCCATGTCTTTCAGTTGTCATGTCTGGCCCATATAACTCTCACCTGAAAGTCTGACTTTTCTCTTGACAGGCTGAGAAAAGGAATATCTTTAGTGATCGAGTCAATGCCTTGCATCCAGTCAACTCTGATGAAGAGGAAGACGGCTATGACTCTCCTCATGCAAGAAGAAGAGGAGCCTCAGTGGATGAATTCCTTAGAGGCTCCGAGTTGGGCAAACAGGTATTGAATTCACAAGCTGTACTAGGCCTATCAGTGCATGTACATTTCTTATTTCTAATAAGGCTTTGATTTTCTAGAAACTTGTTTAATTCATTCATGATTTGAATAATTTAAAGGCAAGGACAAAAAGTCTGTTGTGTCTACTGTGTAGAATTGCATTTTACTCCAACTCATTTGAACAGTTTTAGGTCTCATTGTAAGGATGAACAGTTTTGGCATTGCAGCAACATTGCCATTTCAGAAATTCACTGACAACTACCCAAGCAACCATATAGCTACTTCTCTACTTGAGCAGTGGTGCTTAGAGTTACAGTTTACATTTCACGCAGGCCCTAAAAGTTGATAGAGTACCAATTAAAATACATAAAAAATAAATGTTGTTTGTTTCTTAAGAAAGGGATGTGACTGAGAATATGAATATGAAAAACCCACCATCACCCTGGTGTTGGAGGTGTTACTTATACAGAAGTAGACTGAATCGTTTCAGAAATATGGACATTTCTAAAGGTTCATAAACATCAAATGGCAAAGAACCCTTCTGTAAAGCTAAGGCAGCTATTGCTATAATTATCCTCCTTTGCAGTGACAATTCTTTCCTGTATTTGTTTTTGCAATAATCAGTGCACATAGGGGGAATAAAGGGGATTGGAATGGCAGTTTTTATTCAAGCCTTGAAACATTTGCACTGATCTCTATTCAGCTACTATCCATTCAGCTTTCCCTTGTTTTCTTTAGTATCATCATCACCATTACAGTCACAGTGAGGAGTATCACACAGAGAGCAGCCGGGGCTCTGACCTCTCTGACATATTGGAGGAGGATGAGGAGGATCTTTACTCTGAGATGCAATTGGAGGAGGGCCGCAGGCGCAGTATCAACTCTCATAACACTCTTAAGGTACATGCCTAATTGCACACCATCATTCTGAAATAATCAGGTGGCAGATAAAGGAAAACCAGGAGAATCAGGGCTGTAGGAGAGGATGGGCCTGCAACCTCCAGAAGTATCTGCAGGCTCCCGTATGCTTCACAACCAGGCCAGTCAATGGCCTTAGCTGGCTGAACTCCCCCTTCCGCTCTGCTTTACTCATTTCAGGCTGACCTCACACAATGGCTTTGTACACGATTGTATAAACTGCATGCAAGGACAGGGCAACAAACTAAAAACACTTACCTTTTCTTTTCTTTTGTTTGTTTGTTTGTTTTTAAGTTAGATTTGCATTGTACTTTGATGCTCTTGATACTGTACCAGAGTAGCCTCAGAGCAGTTACCATGAAATGTTAAAATATGAAACTGAAGTGCAAATATTAATATGCTGTACTGTATCAAAGGGTCATGGCATAACAAGTGCATATGGGAATCTCATTTAAGTGAGTACTTAAATGGAAATATTCACTTTTGTTCATGTTTGTCATGTCCTGATGTTTAATTTTGGTGTTATTGTTAACATTGTCGGCACATGATCATGTCTTCATTTAGCCTGCCAGCGTGGTCGTGTGAATGCAAAGACAGTGTGCCATCATGATTTTAAAAAAGAAAAAGAAAAAAAGCTTTTTGCGAGAGATGGGGATACTGTAGAGGTTGATTGGTGCTAACTAGACTGAATTACAATACAGCCTCTGTCAGAATTTAGTACAAATCTCTTTTCTTGTCCAGTTAAAGGTGTGTGTCCTGTCAAATGTGTGTGGTAGGACATTGTTCATGCAGGGGTTCCCATTGGTGTATTAACTCTGCATACGTCAATACTCCAAGATGTTTTTGTCATTCCCATCTGTTTGTGAATCACTTTTGCGCATTTTCCATCCTCTTAACATGTCTGTGGAAACATTATACTTTTAAAACCTGTGTAGTCAGGATTACAGAAATGTTAACTGGATAGATAAATTGTGGTAAATTGCTACATATTAATTTTCAGATTTGCTTCAGCTGTTGTTTTTCTCCAGACTCTTAAAAGTAGGCTCCGTAAGTTTCAGTATACTGCAGGCTCCCACTCACTCATCTTCATCTTTTATGTAATTATTTATTGGTCTTGTAAAGATTTTACTTTTGAGTTTGTATCCACTGAAGTTGATTTACCTCTCACCTGTGGCTCCAATTACACCAATCACTTTTTGTTTGGGCATTTTCCATGTTTTCCTTTGTCAAAATATGTGTCCTTGTGTAAGATGACGCTTCATCTTTGAGCCTTGACAGATTCCTGTTCAGAGCATGCCATTTCCTCTTCACGGAATGAGACTGCATGTCTTTCTGCATTGCCACAAATAACTAATTCTGTCTTTATTTTGTCTTTTCCTCCCCATTTGTTCGATTCAAAAAACTGTGTTGTTTCCTGCCTGTTCTAAAACCTTCGAAAAACTTTTCAACCCCCTCCCCCCCTCACAAAAATTAAAAAACTGAAACTTTTAAATTGAACTGACTCTCAATGAACTGTGAAATTGTGGAACGTCACCTCCTGGTCATGACATAGGCATATTACAAGCGTCAGGACTTAGCTGATGAACGAGACTGTTGGGATCTCCAGCGGGAGGTGGTGAAGCAGAAATCTCTACGTAGTAAGCGTCTCCACAGCATCCCAGAGGTGGCTGAGGAAGAGTCGGACAGCGTGGACAGCATGGGTCAGCGCCTGTGCTTTGAAGAGGGCAGGCAGCCGGGGACGCCACACACTCAGCGGAGGATGTACCCCCAGGACAATCACGTGCAAAACCATCTCAGCCACAACAAGAACTCCCGTCTGCAGCGCCAGCGGTCTTCTCCTCGTTTCACCGACAGTCGCTTCTGCTACAGCACTGATGAGCGCAACTTTGGACGACCCAGTCGACAAAACACAAAGAGTCCTGACAGTGGTTTAGACTGTGGCAGTGAGGAAGAAGGCTCCCTAGTACAGGGTCACCGAGGGTACTACGCCCATGGGAGCCCCATGCAAGGGCCTGTGCGAATCATCCACTGTGAGGGCCCAGTAGAAAGGCGGGCACTGGCTATGGGCCGTAAAAGAACTCTGACTCGCCAGTGCAGTGTGGAGGAGGAGTTCTCTGACATCCCAGTGACCATAGCCAAGCCAGTACACACGGGTGACTTCAGGAACAGGGAGCACTTTGGGCCTGGTCGGGAGGTCGGGCCACGAAACTACTCCAGGGAAGGGGCCCTGAGTGAGGGCAGGCTAAACGAGCTGGACAGGGTCTATTACAGCCCCCACAGAGAGACTAGGGCCCAGTCTTTGTCCAGGCTCAACAGGGACCAGCCGCTGGTGTGTGATTCAGAATTTCTGCTGTATTTTCCATCAGCAAGCTGCAGCCATTCTGTTTTCTTAATGTCTGTTTTTATAATTAAGCCTTTCCTTTCATTTAACTTTTTTTTTTCTCATTCTTGATAAGATGTCATGTTCATGGTTGGTCTTATTTGATTTCCTATTTTGTGTGAATTACTTTGCTTGTATTCAGAATGCTATGTAGATTTTGCAGTAACGTTTTCACTTATCTAAAGGCCATTTAACAAAGTTTTGTCTTCTCATGTCTTTGAGGAGAAAGGCTACATTGAAAGGAAAGTCTCTGTGCAGTACATGGAGACGTGCTGCACCCGTCTTTTCTTCCCTGCCTGTGCCTTCCCTCTGCCAGCTGTTGCCCTCATGTGTTGCTAATGTCTCATTCACTGAGCTGCAGCCCTGCACGCTACCATGTGCTTGGAGCTTTATGTCAGCATCTCTTGCCTTTCTTTACTTCCCATACATAAAGGCCAAATTAAGAATTGTCATCTGTAGGGACTCATTTAAGACTTCAGCTCATACACACCTCCTCTTGCTTGTCTCTTTCACTTGTTTCAACTAAACAAATTTAATGATGTGGAAAAAAATGATTTCTTGTTTATCACAACATCAATATTTACACCATATATGTTGTGACTCTTGTAATGTTGGCTTTGCTCATAAAACCATGACTATATTCATTTCCAATCACACTTCCCCTCTACAATGTCATTCATAATCATGCTCATCACTTCTCTCTGTTATGGTGTCATTGGCTTCCTTTTCTCATCAAGGCGCTGACATGCACAGAACAAAACCACCCAAACAAATGGTCTTTAGCTAAACCCTTTCTGAACCTAAATCCATGTTGTTGTGTTGATTTACTTGTTTTGATGGTTTGTGGGGTTTCTTTATTATTTTTTTATTCAGTATTTATTATTATTACTATTATTTTGCCTTCCTTGGGCAAAAAGGAAGCCATCATTTGCTCTTATAGTTTTAAGTTGTTTAGAAAGGATTGTGAGATCTTTTAAAAGATTTCAAATGTTTATTTGTCTACATATTGGAGTTGGGTTGTAGTTCTAATATCTTACTCTTTGTTTTTTTGTTGTTTTGTTTTTTTTCACTCTATAAAGATTATTGGGAAATCGCCATCACATGGAAGCCCCGATCATCTGGACCATTCAGGGAGGAGGCCGGTTCACATCGGCACCCCTCCTCAGCGACGACCCATCCCATCCATTGGTTAGTGAGGTCACCACATGAGGATCTCCACCCGCAGGGCCACTGATGTTTGTCCTATTTATACCATGTTTCTCTTACCCATATCAGCCGAGCTGAACATCTCCCCCATAGAGCTTTAACAACCACATAGATCTTTTTGTGGGATGTTCGTGCATTCTGTAGTTGTCCATCCTCATGAGCTGGATTTACCAAATGTTCACATGCAGTTTTGCTGGAAACTTATCCCAGACACACACCCTATGCCTGCAATTACTGTGGGTTAACATGTTTACTTGAGCATCAATCTGATCTCCCCACAACAGTGCAAACATTGCTGTTTTACACCCAGAGACTCCAGAGTGAAACTTGTTGCCTTGTGCACTCCACATCTCAGGGCAACCTCATCATCCTACTGTCTCAGCATGAGTGAATGGGCCATGGGGTAGAGTGTGTCTGCGGGGGATCTCTGACCATAACATTGTGATTGGTGTCTTCTGTAGAGATCACCATGGACAGTAACAGTGAGGGGAGTGAGGGGAACCTCTCACCCGTCAAGGAGGATGTTTACTATGGCAGTGTAGCTCGGCGCAGGATATGGCGATCTTTGTCCTCAGAGGATCAATATGGTATGTTGTGCAGCTTCTCTCCAAGATGACAATTCACCCATGTAATGCCAGAAAAGACCAAGAATTGCTCTTGGAAATTTGCTGTGATATCATTATGGTATTTGTTCTGTGCTGGCCCGTTAGCGGCTTTGTTAAGTTTAGCTTAGCTGGATAAACCTGACTGGGAATGGCAAGACTGGCCACTTTTCCCACTGCTGAAGAATGAATATTCCTTCCCTGAATGAATTCCTATACCTTCAGTCCCAAAGAACCCGAACCCACCCACTCCTCCCATTCACCCTCCATTTCCAGGCCACTGTACCACAATGTAGCCCATCCTCCTTTTCCTTACTTTAACCACAGCTGTCCTCCTTTCCTTCTCCTATTGCCTTTAAGAGACAACTAGCTTAGTTGTTAATTTTGCATGACCCCTTTTTATAAAACACCGAGAAGGAAAGACATATTATTGATTGAATTGGTGCATTCTTGCCTTGGTGATATCACTTGGTTGCACATTCATTAACTGTACTGTCATCTAAATCAAAGATCACTCGACATCCTCCAAACAGCATATCTAACTCTGAGCTTCTATTTAGTACACTCTGCCATTTAAACATTTAACATGGTGATCCATGAAAAGCATGGGGAACTGATATCAGGTTCATGCCTTCCCCCTCACTGTCCCTGATATCTGCATTGCCAGGAACTGCTGGGGCGTTTGATGTTTTATCTCCCATTGGAACATGCCTCATTTGCTGTTTTCCGTTGCACATTGATTCCAGACATGTCCTAAATGCATCAGTTTACACCTGCATTCGATGGATGGAATGCCCCTGTTGTCATGTGTAATCCCAGGAAAAGCATGCATGTAAATCAGCCTCTGTGAGATAAGGCAGTGAAACAGCAATGAGCAATAGTGCATTGGTACTTGTGTCCTCTTGATGTGCACTGTCATTCAGTTTCCCCTGCACCCTAAAACTGCTTGATGTGTTATTCCGTTCTGTGATGTGTTGTACTGTTCTTTGTGATATTTGGTAACTGATATGTCAGCAAGCAGAGATGTGTGAACAAAGAACCTTACTGTCCTACAATTATATATGTGCATATATACACACACACACACACATATACATATATATATATATATATATATATATATATATACAAAAATATTAGATCCATCAGTGAGAGAACACGAGAGTTTCAGTATTCCAAATGAAAAGGATTCACAATAAAACTGCAATCACGGCATATGGCGTCTGGCTCTTTTTTCACGCATGTATCTCATCACCCTATCCCCTTGTCAGCTCTAATAAAGACACATCTTCTACTCTCACTGCCATGGCAGCCAGCGTGGCTGTATAAGGCTGGTTGTAGCAGCAGAAGCCTCCTCTATGTTTCAGACGGTTATGGTGGCCGCAGACACGGACGGGGACGGCGATCACCCGATTATTTTGAGGAATCTGAGCCTGAGGACATGACTCGTGTGTTTGTGGCTCTGTTCGACTATGACCCCCTGTCCATGTCCCCCAACCCGGATGCTGCTGATGAGGAGCTGCCATTCAAAGAGGGCCAGATCATTAAGGTGGACGTTTCATTCCCAACACTAATTCCAAATACAAAAACATGCCACTCTATATCAACCTCTTGGATTTTTTTTTTGTTTGTTTTAGGTGTTTGGGAATAAAGACACAGATGGATTCTACAGGGCAGAGATTCGAGACAGAGTGGGTCTGATCCCCTGTAACATGGTCTCTGAGATCCAAACAGAGGATGATGAAATGGCTGATCAGCTTCTCAAGCAGGGCTTCCTCCCACTCAATACTCCTGTGGAGAAGTTAGGTGAGACATTTCCATCTTGCATTTCTTTTTTTCTGCACTGCTCAGCTAATAGATAGATAGATAGATATCACTTTATTAATCCCCGAAGGGAAATTCAAATTGTCAAGTGCTCATCATCATCAAAATGTAAAAAAACATCAACTAGTTAATTAAATAGAATTAAATAGTCTTATTGCTGTGGGGACGAAGGATCTCCTGAATCTTATCTCTAATGTCTTTCCAACTTAAATCTGTCCCTAGCTTCTTTTTTATTACTGACTTGCTTCTCTTTTTTTCTACCCTTCCCGCTTAATTACTTTTTCTGCTTTCCTGTGAAGTGAACTCCGACCGTTTCAAAGATGGACGCTCAATAAATCGCAGGTCCAGAAAGTCCAAGAGAGGTCTGTGTGTACTGTGATGCCGCTCTGCTCCTTGCTTCAGCTTTGCTTTTTTCACACCCCTTTTGATTACCTTTTGAAGTTAATTCCTAGCTAATAACGTGGATGCTGAAATCCAAATTATCTCATGATGTAGTCAGGTTAACTTTGTGTCATAACGTGTCATCACAGTTTGAGTGAAGGTTTTACCTTTTGACCACAGATTAGTCTTCTTTTTGTTTCTGCATTTTCTCTTTGCTTCACAGAAAGAAACAGGCGGAGTGGGCGTCAACATCCAATGTCAACTCGGAGAATGGTGGCTCTGTATGACTATGACCCCCGAGAGAGCTCCCCAAACGTTGATGTTGAGGTACTGACTGCCAGTAGTTCCTGCTTTCCGAATTGTACTGGCCATGTCTTGTAAAAGTTGTCATGAAAAGAAAAAAAAAAAGAAGAATAGGCTAGGAGACAACACAGTTTAACACAGTATCCTGTTTGGACTGTCTAATTCTGTAACCATTGAAATGTTGACACAGTTTCCTGAGGTCTTAATGAAATTTCTATGACATGTTTTGGTCAAAGAATCACAGGATCCGAGCACAAAAAGCTTCCTTTTCACCTTTGTCTTTTGTGCACAACAGCAAGTTTGAAATGGGAGGAATTAGTATCTTAAATCCAACCATTTGTATTGAAATCAGTTTCACAACTTTTAAACAACTTTGGTTAAAAGTACAGGAAGATATGAAGTTTCCAAGCATATCTTTTTCACAATGTGTCCCCCATTAAAGAAAATATTTGTTGCTTTGAAAACTACAATTTCTAGGTAATGTGAGACGACAATGTTGAAAAGGAACGGGTGTGTGTTTGTGTGTGTGAATATATGCTGCAATACTCATCAGACCAGTTAAAAACTAGAAGGGCACTCTTCTGCCACCAAGGCCATAGCCAATGTCTTATACCACAATTTTAAAGAAAGTGATCAACATTCATACTCTCCTTTTTTATTATGGTTCTTTCTCTGGTTATGCTCCACCATTCCATGGGGTTCTATGAGAATAGCTTCCATAGATTTTGCTGACAGACAAACAGTGCTATCACATACCTCTGCCCCAAACAAGATGTACTTTTAGGAAAGTTACAGCTCATATTTTCCCCATTTTGGAGGATGCATACTAAATATAGCCAGTCAGCCTTTAACTGCCCAACTTTCTTGTGACAATGACTTTATTGTTCTTGTATAATTCTTTACAAGACATTGTTTAAATATTCCTTAATGTCCAGTCATAGGCATTACATAGCTAGGGTTGAATAAAAAGGTAATATAGCACTGTGTGGCTAGACAATTAAAAGTACCCGTGCTGTTTTCTTTGGCCCTCCCCCTCGGTTTCACTTACTCTCACCTTTCTATTGGCACCGCCACCCAAACAGTGTGAAGGCAACAGACTGAATGAGGAGGTGAGTGAGGGTGCAGAGGATACAATACCTTCTACTCTGTGTGTGTGTTTCCTTCCCCCATTTGTTAGCGTGCAAAGGAGGGGGTTGGCTTCAGACGACTGGCCACAGCCCTCTGTCCGTGGTGGTCATGAATAAGTGCCCCCCCCTCCCTCATGCCTTGCCTGAGCCAGCATCTCCCCTCCTCGGTTTGGTCTTTTGTGTCAACTTCTCTCCTACATACTCTGCACATGCTATGTTTGGTTTGCGTGGTCTTAAGAATGCTATTGGAGAGTTGTGTTTAGTATGTTGCAATCCTGTCTTCAAAGGTACAACATTTGAGGCATTAAATGTTGAGACTGAATTGATGTGTTTAAAGATGCATCGCATTGATTTGGAGAAGGAAGCACAACATTGCAAACTCATCAAACCCATCCCCCAAGACATTTAATGTTTATTCTGAAAGTTCTTGGCACACTCAACTCAACTGTCGTTACCAACAACAAAAGCATAATTGGGCAAATGCACCTTATGGTGTGTTTTCTTCTTTTGCAGGCTGAACTGACTTTCTGTGCCGGAGATGTTATTACAGTTTTCGGTGAAATAGATGAAGATGGCTTTTATTATGTAAGTGCAGATTTTGTATTTCTTTGTTAGCGGGCAAAGCAATAGGAAGTTTTTAAAACTGGGCCAAAAGTATGTAAAATCATACCTTTTGACTTTTTCCCTTTTTCTCCATTGTTATAGAGTTGTTGTTTGTATATTTTAAAGGTCTGCAAAGCCCACACCCCAAACACCTTTCCAGGTGTTCAGGATCTCTTTTTTAAAATGTCACATCATGTTGCTGAAGCAAAGAATAAGTAGCTTCCTTGCATGTCTCCATTTCTGGACATGCAGCTTTCCAACCAGACCAGATTGAACCTTTCATCTGAAAGAGACGAGAGCTGGAATGGAAAGCTTTGGACAGGAAGCTATGATCTGCCCTGTGGCACTGCAAAATAAAAGCAGTTTTTAACATTCAGATACTTCAATCTCTTCTACTAGACCACCAAAAAAATAAATATTAACCTGCAAATTTGAATGAAATGGACTCTGTAAAGTAAAGTGAGTATATGTATATGTAAGTATATGTATATATATATATATATATATGTATATATATGCAGAAAAATCTCTATAGTTTTATCACTTGAAAATTCAGTAAAGCAGAAGATCACCTTTTGCCTTTAACACAGCACCAATGCACACTTGCACACGGCTTCTCTGTGGATTTAGGCTATTTTAGATGGTTGTGACTCTTCATGTAATCCCAGACTGAGTCCAGATGTTGAGATCACAGCTCTGGGGTGCCATGCCATCTGCTGCATCACGCTATGTTCTTCTCATAGCTGAGGATAGTTTTTAACAATCCTGCTTGTGTGTTTAAATCATTATTATGCTGCAGAATAAATTTGTATCCTTGACAATGCTGTGTAATGACTAAGAATCCAAATACCTTAACATTCCTAAACGTTTTGTAGGGCTTTGTTTTAGTTTTTTTTGGTATTGACTTAATTAAAGTTGGTGTATGTAATATTTCTTCTTTAAAATATTTAATTTGATGCCATATTTAACATGTATGTTCTGTAAATCTGCTATGTTAACAAAAGAACCACTGAAAAATATTGTGCTGACAAGTGGAGACAGTCCAGCAAGCCTTGTAATGACTCTGTCCCACTAGAGTCGTGCTAGAGGTGTGTTTTTTTGTGTGTCTTGCGTCAGGGGGCTCAACACATGCAGTTTCCCATGATATGCTCTCCCCACTTGGTCTTGAGTGGTATATAACAATACCGTAATAGGTCTAATGAACAAAACAAACAAACAAAAAAAACAAAACAAGACTGGTAGAACGAGAGGAGCTGAAATGAGTTTGGATGTAAAAATGAAAAAAATATTAGAGACAAACAG
>JBAMYA010000024.1:13245663-13262485 GCA_037176975.1 Arrhamphus sclerolepis | reverse complement strand
GGAGAGTTTCTCTGTTACTTTTATCCAGAAGGACTGAACTGGTGGGCAGCACCATGTAGCATGAAAGTAGTCATCAGCGCTACCCATGGTGCATTGTAGACAGATATCTGAATCTGCTAAGCCCATTTAAAACGTGCTGTTGAGTGATGTGAGATCTATGAATAATTTTGTATTGAATGAGTTGTAAATTTTTATTTTTTGTTAGAGAGAAGATATTATTACAGATTTGTGTCCAGAAATTGGGACTGGGGGAATTGTTAAATTATTTTCCCAGTTGGTTATCGGAAGAGCTGATACTGTATCAGAGACGATTTTTCTGAGGTTGGTAATTGTCATCTCCTCAATAAAATTTGGGGGCTGCAGTAAGTTATTAGATATGTTCATCTTTGATTTAATTACATATTTTAGTTTAGTTTCAATACATATACATATATATATACACATACATATATATATATATATATATATATATAAATAAATGTATGTACACAGTAAGTCAGATCTGTTCCCAGTACACGTTGGACTCTGCCCTTTGTCATCGGTTCGGTTCATTACTTTTATGGACAGAATTTCTAGGTGCAACCAGGGGCCAAAGGGGGTCCAGTTGGGGAACAACTGGATTTCATATCTGATGTTGTCCTGTTGGCTAATTCTAGCCAGGCCCTCCAGCGTGTGCTGGAGTCTTGTTCGGGGTCTTGTTCACCAGTAAGGGAAGGATGGAACATGAGATTGACAGGCGGATCGGTGCAGCGGCTGGAGTAATGCGGTTGTTGTATCGGTCTGTCTTGGTGAAGAAGGAACTGAGACGTAAGGCAAAGCTCTCGATTTACTGGTCAATCTACGTTCCTACCCTCACCTATAATCAAACTTTGTGTCATGACCGAAAGAACAAGGTCCCGGATACATGCGGCTGAGATGAGCTTTCTCTGCAGGGTTGCGGTGCGCACCCTTAGAGAGAGGGTGAGGGGCTCTGTCACCCGGAGTTGAGCTCAGAGTTGAGCCGCTGCTCCTCCACATTGAGCCAGCTGAGGTGACTCGGGCATCTGTAATGGATGCCTCCTTGATGCCTCCCGTGGGAGGTGCTCTGGGCACGTACAACGAGAGGAGACCCAGAGGAAGACCCAGGATGCGCTGGCCTGGGATCACCTGGGGAGCCTCCCGGAAGAGCTAGAGGAAGCGTCCAGGGAAAGGGAATTCTGGGCATCCCTGCTCAGGCTGCTGCCCCTGTGACCCGGCATTGGATAAACCGGAAGAAGTTGGATCGATGGTTTTCTCCAGAAAACCCATTCAAAAAGGCATCAAAAAGGGCTGACTGATTTCAATCACTGCTGGCTGCCAAGGTACAGAACTCAATGGCGTAGTTAGAAACACGTCTCCAGTTCTGCTGTAGTTCGTACAAGGCTCTGGCTGCCTCCCGACCTGGCCTGGTGTGCTGAAAAATCTTAGTGAAATGTTTGGTAAAAAGGTCAAGTGACCTGCAGATGGTTGATTTGCGTTCCCACTCACTTGTAGAAATGTCTCTGCTCTGCCCGTGAGAAGGGATATAATGAAGGCTATCTTGGCTCTTTCAGTGGGATAAGAGTGAAGACTGTAGCTCAAAATGGAGGCCACACTGTGTGAGAAATGCTTGGCATTCACCAGAGTCCCCAGAAAACTTTTCTGGATGGGCAAGATGAACTGGAGGGACAGGGAATGAGCGTCTTCGTAGTTTGAGATGAACTTTGTGCATGCACAGGACCCCCACTACTGGATGATAGGTCAGAAGAAAGCTGAAGCCTCAGGACCTGATCCACCAGAAAGCTGAGTTGATCGCCGACAGAAGTCATAAACTGGTCTTGTTGATCGTTCTCATGTCTGACCGCTTGGTGTAGGTGAGCCATTTGCTCCTCCTGCTGGTGGATCCATTTCCCCTGAGCACCCAAGGCACTCAAAACTGAATCAAAGCTCGCTGAGTCCATTTTTGTTTTTGGCCAGTTCATACTGTCATGCGGCAGAAGGAAAAGGACTCAAATGCAGGACTCAGCACAGTGACAAAACCCAATTATCCTTTTTAATATAGTCCAGGGTAGGCACACAAAGTAAATATTCGAGCCAAGGTATCCAAAACACAGAGGCAGGTCCAAAATACAAGCTGGGGTCAAGAATTACTGGAAGACAAAGAAAAAAAAAAAAAAGGTTAGAACGCTAGGCACAAGGAACAAAGACGAACTGGCAAAGGGAAGCTGCATGTGGTGAGGTAGATAAATAGACACAGGCAAGGAGACACAGGTGGACAACATCAGGGTGTGGCAGAGGCTGATTAAAGGAGGGAATCTCCGGGAGTGAAGCTGTCAGAGCTGCACATGACAACATCTGGACAAAAAAATCAAGGGATTTTCCAAATAAAACCTTGAAAATTGGCCTTTGTTTCAAAGGAAGTTCTGGGACTAAAATCTCTCCAATTCCCCTTCAGTTGAAGATAAAAACAAGAAGAGTGTCACATGTTCAGATCAGATCAGCAGTCTAGTGAGATCTGGTATTTAGCCTCTATTTAAAAGTGTACTCACAGAGCACCCAGCATAGCCCAGCTGTCACAACCACATGAAGGTGGAGAGCCCTCTGAGGCAGAATGCAAGAGTGTGTTTGTATATGACTGTGTGGCAGTGCTGAGGGACATAGAGAGTGAAGGAAAAAAAAGAAAAAAAGGACTTTAAGGAGGAACATTATGTTGCTGAATGTTGTAGGCCTCTGCTAGCCCTGAGGCTAGCAGTCTTGTCTTCTCTGAACTTTCTCTGCCCTTTCCACCTCAAACTTTGCCTTACTTTTTCTCTCCCACCTCTTTCTGTATGATTTATGCCTAACCTCTGTAATTACAATGCCAGCAGCAGCAGCCGTCAGGTTCAGTTGGGGTGAAGCACAGACAAACATGCCCCATCACCTCATACCAGTGACTCGCCAGCACTGCTTTTTGATGCTGCTGCAATTTTCCTCTCAGCCTAATCTCCTTGACACTGGCTCTAGGAACATATTTGAGTGACAACAAGACAAGACAGAGACCAATACCAAATGTGAGTTGATTATATCAAGGTGCAGCAAAGCCAGGTTGAAACCCTGTTCAGATCAAATATATACTTTGGGTGATTCTTTTTTTAAATTTGCTGTTCTGAACAGTGATTTGTGCTCAAATGCTATTAAAAATATCACAATAAGGATGCAGCTGTCTTTCCATGAAGCTTAACAGCAACAGTCTTTAAATGTCAGCAAGGTGAAATATGTCACTTACTTGCACCTCTACCCTGGATTCACCGTCTGACTTGACACACTCGAATATAAAACTTTTTCCTCAGATCCCACAGCAGAGGAGAAATATATCTGTTGCTATACATTTTGTGAAAGATCCCTTGAATTAACAGTGTGCACGTATGCTTATGACACACTAGGCATTGTTGGAGTACACAGCTCTCTCTTTGGCAGCCTCTTTGGACAAGTAGCATGACAGAAAGTCAGTGAAAGAAGAGGACGAAAGGAAGAGAGAATATGCCCACATGAGTGTGTGTGACATAGTCCTATTGGACTCATGTGCTCACCATGACAACTGTGCAGACGGGGGTGGAAGGCCGGGGGACCCCCTGGCTTTTTGACACCGGACAATACACAGTCTTAACCTCAGTGACACCCCCGTTGTCAGTGGGTCAAATGCTTGAATATCAATGAACTGACTCTGTGCCCCTTGCAGTAGTCTTCAAAACTGTCCAGCTCACATAAGAGGCTCCTGCTGTCCTCCCTGAGCCCTCCTGACCTGCTTCCAGTCTCTCACTGCATTCAGACCAGGAAGACTGTTTCCACAGGGTTAAACAACACCTGATCAGCACACATGCATCCCTGCCTCTTGTATTCAGTTAATTTCTTCTCTGTGAGTGCAGTGGTGCCCATCTGGGGTTTACACTGAAGATGTTCCTGCAGCTGCAAATAATTATGTAGAAACATCTAGAGTATGGTTACCTTCATAAGCAGACAATCCAACTTAGATATTTGAATATGTATTTGTAATTTACAACACCAAGCAGAATTGAGTTGTTTTGATGCTGACCTTAATTTCTTCTGATAAATGTCAACCATAGAGAATGTATTTGGGACTGTTGTAATTCCATGAAGTCATGCTTTGGTTGTTGATGAATGGTAGCTTACATGTGCAAAGAACTGTCAAAGGGCTTTACTTAAAAGGTATTCAAAAAGTATTCACACGTGTATTTTCTAAAGTGGTTATGATTTACACATTTCTTAATAGTGAATCCATGCATAGCAGCATTCTTATAACCATCCATAATTTTAGTCACATTCTATATCAGGTCACTTTTTTCCTACTTAATAGAGCTTGTTATCTGTTGCTCTTCTTCTTTCTCTCCTTTAAAGAAAAGACCAGAAGCTTGTCTTGATGTTTTCTCAGTGAATCTTGCCGTGATGGTTCAAAGCAATGTCCGTGACCCGAAGCAATGATCAAACATAGAGCTAAATTTAGTTCCTCATCTCCATGCAGAGCAATGGTGCTTCTAGTTTCACTTTATTGTCAGCATTAATAAACAAGCTAAGCAGGTATCATGCAGTAATTATGTAAACACATTGTTTGCATGTCTTTGTGGAACCTTTCTTTACCAAAGCATGTGATGGCTTTGACTCTGTGTTTTAAACTTAGAACAAAGTCAGTCCTTTTTGAGAATTTTAGAAACCTATTGTAGCTAAAAATACCGCAAATCTGCAAATTACTCATGTATTTACACAAATCCAAATTTAAACACATAAAATTAAATATGGTGTGAAAAAATGAATGTCTCAATGCCAGTAAGTCCCTGTAAACAAAGACATTAGTTAGGATCTGCTGGTTACAGTTCCAGCTCTGACTCTGCTGCTGACGTTGTCAATGTGTGACAGAATAAAACCAGAAAAAAATCTGATGAATATCTCTTTGAATGTGTGGTCGCTGAAATAAATGACAATTTAGTTTAAACAAGTGGTACTGTAGCTTATATTATGCTTTTAGCTGTTTGCTCCTGAGCACCTGCCACCAAGAATGTCTGTGCACGGTCCTGAAAGTTGTCACACTCCAACTCATAGATTGTCTCTAAGCGGGCTGTTATTTTCCACTCTGGCTGGGTACGTGGGTCCTGACCCTTTCACTGGGTAGATTAGCCATCACTCCCATTACTTTTTATCAGGGACAGACAATCTTGCTCGCCACCAACATCCAGGAAAAAAAAAATCTTCAGCCAGGCAACAGCTTGATTACTCAAAGGAACTCATGTATTACCAGATACAGTCACAAGGCTCAGCAATAAAGTTGTTTATCATCTCCTCAGCTACCAAACAGTTCCCAAATTGCTTCCAGTCTTGTCACTACATAAAGCAAGCTGGGAGCTAAATGAGGCTTTGGCTTGGATCGCTGCAGGCCAACATATGTTACGTGTTGTGCATGCCCATTCTTATTACCTTGATGCCCTGACTAAGTATTTTGCCCAAGAAAATATATTCAAACAGTATGTTAATTGAAGTTTTGGTTTGAATTGTTGTAAAATACAAAGCAGACTTTTTTTTTCTTTTTAAGAAAAGCTTAAATTGAAGAAACAAATTCAACAAACAGCTGGACGTGTGAGTATATATCACGTTCATTGGTGGACTGTAACTGAAGTAGCCTACATTAACTCAAAACAGGATTTTTTCTGTTATGTAAATCTTATTGTTGCAAAAACTAGAGTAAGATTTAAGGGTTAGAGTTTACTCGACAAAACAATGGTGTTGACATTATATCTCATTATGATTAATTCCAGGAGCTATAAACTCAATAATAAATTGCTATAAGTTAGCACCCATCATTTAGACCTGTTTGTGTGTATGTTTGAATATATAATAAAATCATATGAGTGTAGCAGTGTTGAGTACATATAATAACAGACAAACAAAAATAATATAGCTTTTTTCACTGTATTATGATTTCTTTGACAACAATGATGCAATAAATGAATAAATCATGTAAGAAATACTAAGTACCCCCATGATTCCAAAACTTTTAGAAACTTGAGGTACTTATTTCCTGTATGGCTTTATCAGTCTTTCACACTGATGTTGAGGACTTTGGACCATTCTTCTTTACATCATTGGTTCAGTTCATTGAGGTTTATGAACATTCACTTATGCAAAGCTCTCTTAAGGTCCTGCCTTAGCCTTCCAGTAAGGCTGCGATCTGGACACAGTCTAGGCAATTTCTAACCCTTTTTTTTGTTATATTTGTCATATTTGTTGTTACAGCCATTCGGTTTTTCGATTTACAGGTGTGCTTTGGATCATTATACTACTGCATGGTTTATTTTCAACACAGCTTTAGCTGTCAGGAAAATGACCTCACATTTACCTCTAGAATCCTCTCCTAGAAAATAATTAATGGTTGATTCAATGACTGTAAGGTGCCCAGGTCCTGTGGGTATCACAGAGGCTATGAGATGTTTCTGTTGGTTTTTGAATAACATGGCACTGGGCAGTGAAGCCAAAATCCACTTTGGTCTCATCTGTCCCCATTTACAGTGTAGCCTGTAGATCTTTTTTTTTTCTGAGCATTGCAAAATCTGACCTTGGGGTAGATTTGCTGGAATGTCCACTTTTATGAGGCCTGATAATTGTCTTATTTATTTATTATCTGTGAGTAATCAGAATCAAGAAAAATAAGAAAATACAAATGCAATTTGAAAAGGCAGGTGTGATGATCTTTCTCATAATAGAGAGTTGAATTACTTCTCTAAGAGCCTTTGCCAGTAACTATGAATAGGAGAGAAGCAGCTATAGAAGGATGGATTTATGGATGGATGGATGGATTTATGGATTAATGGGTGGTCATTGCTTATTCTTTCCCTCTTAGCATTGTACAAACACACACAGTACCTGAATGCTCCAGACCAGAAAACTGTCAAAACATCTGTTTTGGGTCTTCTTTTGGGATCAGGAGGTCTGCAAACCTAAAACAGTGAAGGGATATATTTTCCTACTCATTTATTTATTGATTGATTTATAAATAAATAAATGGATAATGGCATGGTGACTAAAGCTAAATATCAACTTGGATATGATTGCATAACTAATCATGCAGTCATTAATGTTAATAGTACTTTAGAGTCTTATAGTATTATAGTTTTATCTGTAGCCCTGTATCTTCCATTGCCTTCAGTTAAATCAAAACTCGTCAAAACTAGTCTCCATACAGTAAAGTCTGCCAGTAAGACTGGGATATTTTTACCCAGTTTATGTGACAGTGAATTGTGCAGTTTCCTTTCATGTTTCCCCCTCTGTGGCACCTTTCTTTGTTAAGTTTGCTGAGAGCGTCTTTGAACCACAGGCATTCTCTCTCAGCAGTGTTCATGAGCCCTGCCAGATCCTTCATCATCCTTCTCCTTCTATAACTCCTTTACTGTCTATATCACCCACCCCCATGCACACAGACACAAATCCATATTCCTTCTGTTAGTCCTGTTGCTACATAACTGAAAAAAAAGCATGATAATATACAAACACTTAAGTGTGTTAATGTCCTGTTACAAATATATGAACTTTCGTAATGTTCTGATATTTTTAAATGATCAGAGCTTTTTAGCAGCGTGGATTAGAAAGGTGGCAGATTAGAGTCTGCTGCTTAGTTTCCATGGAGAAAACCTTGCTTCTAGCCACCACAATATTCACATTGCGCTTATCACACAATTTCTTGCCTTTTATAGTCACGTTGCACATCACTGCTCATAATTCTGCTCCCTTACATCTATCAGTATTGGCCTGGATGTTGCACATCTGGAGTTCTGCAAGTAAAGAGCATGTATGTCATTGGATTATCTGCCACATTGTTAATGGTCAGCTTGAATAATAGTTGCCAGAGGTTTAAGTGCTCTAATACAAAAAGAAAAAAAAGAGAAAACAACGACAAAACAAACAAACAAAAAAAAAAACCTTGACATTTCATTTACAAACATTTCACACAGTGAACTGTATTACCTTTCAAACACATGAATTCCTCTTCTGAAACAGATATCAGTCTATATCTCAAAATATGGCTCAGAGGGATTTTTTTCTAATTCTGAAGAAATATCTTTCCATAGAAGTCATTTGATTTTCAATCTCTCACGCTGTTTGCCAGCTCTCAGTGTACATGCTTTCACTTGCAACATGCAAACAAGCCAAAACATATGAAAAAAAGAGAATTAACCTTAGGGAGGGGGCTGCTTACAAAGAACCATGCTTGAAAACGCAAGAGCTGCCATACTCTGGGGCTCAGAGGAAATGCGCCACTTCCCTGCTTGTATGCAGGAGGAGTGTCTGTTTGCACAGGTCTCTGTCAGTTAACACTAATCTGCCTGATCTCCACCTCAAAGTCGCTCACTCCTCCACATGCAAATAAACATATTCAGGCTTCTTTCAAACCAAAGCCACTATCAAACACTTGTTTGATCAGCAGAGAGCCAGTGAGGCAGTTCATTATGCATTTGGAAAAAAAAAGGAGGGAACACATTGTTGCCACTTGCCAGGGTTTTATGTAATTACTCTTACTTTCAGTGGTGACTGGGAACAATTGCTTCCACAGTTGCCTGAGGTGTGCCTCTGTCAGCAATTATGGTGCTTTTTGTGTATATATACTTTACTCTTTTCCTTAGTTTTCTATGTTGCAAGTGTATATTCAGAGCAAGAAGGACACCCCCTTTTCTCAACCATAATCCACTGGACTTTGGATTTATGGACCAGAAGAGTCTGTTTGTTGTATTCTTTCTATCAGGTTTCTCTCTATAAAGTTCTTTTTTTTGCTTTCTTTTTGTTTAAATTCTTGGTAACTCTTTTTTTTTATTTTAATTTGTTGTGATGTACCAACTGTTTCCTTCTCTGGCACAGTCAAATTAAACCGAGCTCCCTAAAAGGAAACAAACTTACATTTGCAACAGCAGTCAAACAAAAGAGAAACGTGGCGAGAATCAACGAGGGTCCAGCAAATTAGGAGCATACAAGTTGGAGGAAGCTCACTTGTCCCTGAACACTGTCCATATTCCTTTGTGTGTATGTTGAAAGTGTATGTGTGTGTCATGTATGAGTGTATGACATTGAGAGGCAATGCGCTGCCTTCTAACCAGACAAGCCCAAACTAGTAAACAGGTGCTGTAGGAGCAGCTGAGGATGAGGACATAGGGCGTCTCCACATGTCTGATCAAAGAGAAGTTGCCTCAGCCGCCAGTCATCCCAGCAACTTGATTTATGCCGCTGTGTCAGAGACCTTTATGACGGCTTGCAAAAGCAGCACAAAGACACACACAATTCGCTCCACATCCTTGCATACAGCCACTGAGACAATCTGGGTGTAGTCACTTACTGAAGCAATGATGTTTTTTCACCACTTTCTCTCTGAGCCTGAATGCGGCTGTCACGCAGGGGTGCTTTAATATGGTTGGGTTATTAATGGTTCTGTCATTTCAGCTTTATGTTTGGAATACCGTTCTGTTCCACAAAGACGTGTAACATCAGCTCAATTATAGAGTGTGAAAAGCTGAAAATCCCGACTTGCTGGCAAACAAATTGGAATAATTTAAATCAAGTAATTATCAAAGGTTTGATGCCATTTCAGCAGTGTTGATCATAAGCAAACGCTTTTTGCTTTCAACACATCATGTGCTAACACAGTCTGCTGTCTTCTGCATTGCATAGAGGAAGGAATCAGAAGTAGGAGGTGGATGAGTGTGCAGCTGATGGTTGTGTGAGTCTTTGATTCATCGGCCTATAGCCACATGACTGCAATGGGTTTCCCCGCCTCGTCAAATAAAATGTGTCTTTGCAAGGAGCAGCATCTAATGATAACCCACATGAGCTGTTTGCTGAAAGACATGAGCTTGTTAACCTGTGATACGGTGGTGTGGGATCTATACTTTTAAAAGCCTAAATTCAATTGAGCGTGATTCTTATGAAAAAAAAAATCTTGCCAGCCGTACTTTGCCCTTGCTCTGAGCAGGATTATTATTTTTTCCTTTGAAGACAGGAGAAGAAGAGAAGTCCTGGAGGGGGGTGGTAACTGTCATTTATATTTACAGCTTCTGCAGACACCTCAGGGGCTGTTATCCAGGTGGCCTCTGTTGAGGTTCTCAGAAGCACTCACACCTTTTTTTTCAACTTAAGAGTATCAATACACACTGGCTGACTTTGATTCAACCACATAGAGGTTGTGAGTCATGTGATTCTGACCGTTAAAACTGGTTGGGTCGATGCTGGAACTTGAATACCCTCAGGGATAAAAGAATACTTCTCTAGAGAAACTATTAAACCAAAGAGAACCCTTCAACACAGGCTTTCAACAAATTTTTTGTTTTTCTTTTGGAACAGCCAAAGATTGAAGAAGCTTTAAATATCAAAACCCAAAAAGATAATTCATTGACTTATATGTTGTTATGATTGCTTGTCAATATTTCTACATGTATCTGGCGCTTAAATGAAGGCATATGACTCAAGCTTCTATGCTCTCTCACTGCTCTGACAGGACTGTCTAGACAAAAGTCAATTGGTGCTACTTGGATTCAAGACTAAACTTGTGGCCCTTGGGGCATAGACCCTAAATTTTGACAATGTAAGGAAATGAATCTCCAGATACCAAACAGTATATCCAGTTTGCTTAAAAAAAGAAAAGAAAAGAAAAAGAAAGAAAAAAAGGAGCTTCAGTCAATAAATAACTACTTTAAACCTATAGGCCAGATGTGTCTTTAGAAATGTCACTATAGCCTGGTGATAAGAAAAGAAGAGATGACAGATATTCTGTGTTTTGGTTTGCAGTGATCCTCTTTTCAAAGTTAAATCCTTCAAACACTCTAATCCTGTCCTGAATGAGAGCTGGATTATTGTATAACCCCTTCATTGATACGCACCAGCATATTCAGCACAGCCAGACGGGGACAGAATGGAGAGAAAGGACCCAAATTCGAATGTGTATTCAGTTCAAATAAATATTGCGAAATAATAAAAAAAAAGTCTAAAAACTGTTTATCAAAAATCCTCCTGCAAACCACAGGAAGCCCATTATTCCCATAATATTAGCAACTTGAGCTGACCTCATCATTTACACTTTTGATCTTTACACAATAGAATTAAATGTTAAGTCTGTATTCACTATGAACACCATTTCATCCAATGATCTGATTTGCTTATTTAAAGCCATCATGCCAGACCTGAGAGCAAAATACACATGATTTTTTAAAATCTAATCCATAGTTTTGAAGAGACATAGATACTGATTTTGAAACTTTCATGCTATTTACAACAGAACCCATTTAAGAAAGTATGCACAAAACTGTTAGGGATTTGTTTTTAATCTCTGTCATTCACAAAACTAAGATCATAAACAAGCTTTTTATAACATTATTTTTTGCTCTTTTTCTATGATTTACTCACAGTAGGGTAAATATATAAGTGCAACTTATGTCTTTATGCACATTTAAAAGCAAGTAAGATATGCCACACGTCCTTCCTGACTTGAGAATCAAGATCTTATATTCTCAGGAATAGTGAGGTATTCATCTCTTTACCCTGATGCATAAATGCTATTTTTGTTCCACTGAATGAGCTATAGAATACGTGTGCAACATTTATGAGCCAATTTGAAATGCAGGAATATGTGTTTTTGTTATTCTTGCCTATGTCAGCTATGTCAGCTTCTTAAAGCTATTTGTGACAAATTAAAGATCATGGCATTATTATTTGCTGTAATGAAATGACAGAAAATGCTTTTTACAAATCTCTATGAATTATAGTCCAAAAAGAGAGAAGAATGATACCAGCTTTACAACATTTAAAACTAGAACGTTTTATTAATTTTTCTATAAAATCTCAACCTTTAGAAATATATATACAAACACTCCCTTGTGCTATAAAACAGCAAAGAAAAAAAAGGAAACGTGTGTACAAATTATTTTTGAATACTGAGTGCACGGTTAATTTATGGCATGGATTTTCCTTCCAATGGGGCAGTTTGTAAGGTTGTGAGCACTTTTCAACAGCTGCTTTCAGTCCATTTCAAACATATATGACACTGCCTTCATTTCCATCAAAAAGCCCAGACACGTCACTCATCTCTCTGACCATTTGCCTCTATTGTCTATGGTGTTCTTCCATTGTCTGTAATCTGTCACCAACAGCACAAGTGTTTTGTTTTGTTTTAGTGTTTTTGTCAGGAAAGGATCTATTGCACATTATTCAAGCATGGCACATCCAAATGGTATACTCCACTGTTTTTATTTTGGGAACAATAAATTTTTTTTTCACTATACCAGGTTCACCAATGGGACAAGTGAGTCAAGAAGAAGCTGATTTTTGTTCTTAAAACAAAGGCTGCTGTTGTTGCGTGACATGGCTGAAAATACATAAAAAACCATGTATTCTTCAATGCATATTGCATAAATAAAGGAAGAACCTTGATTCTTCAAAAGGCTCTCTGATCATTAGAAGTCTTGCTTAGGGTTCTGAAAGTATTTTTGGGTTTGCACAAAGACGTCTGCTCATACACATGTTGGAGGGGGCCGTGTGGGCTCATACTTTGTATTGTGCCCTTTGAGAGATGGGTGAGGTTTGATGTAAGGCCTGCTGCTGGTGAACACACTGGCAGCCTTCCTCCTGGTCCTCTTTTTTAACTTTCTGCTGAACACATTCTGCCATGACTGTAGTGTCTTTGAGGTCCAGATCCACATACCACTAGTGATGCCCACCACCAGCAACATGAAGATCTTCACCATGAAGATTTCAATAGCTGGTATTGAAGCCTTCATGACACATTCGTCTGACTCTGACCCGCTGCTGTCCACGCACTTCTGCTCTCCTGCTAGGATGCGCCAATAGTCCATGTTGAGCCTCTCGTAGAAGTAGCAGGCAATGACACAGGTGGCTGGGACAGTGTAGAGCACAGAGAAGACCCCGATCCGAACCATCAGCTTCTCGAGCTTGTCTGTGTTCTCACCCTCTGTTTTCATAATCTTCCGGATGTGGAAAAGTGCCACAAATCCAGACAACAGGAAAGAAGTGCCAATTATGAGATAGCAGGAGAGAGGAATGAGCACAAAGCCTGTTAGAGCTTTCACGTCCATACTGCCCACGTAACAGACACCAGTCAGCTCATCGCCAGCCACCTTCCTCATCACCAGGATCATGATGGTCTTGATGGCTGGGATGGCCCATGCTGCCAGGTGGAAGTAGCTGCTGTTGGCCTCGATGGCTTCGTGACCCCATTTCTTCCCTGCAGCCAAGAACCATGTGAGGGTAAGGATAACCCACCAGAGGGAGCTGGCCATGCCAAAATAATATAGGATGAGGAATACAATGGTGCAGCCAGTGCTCTCCAGGCCCTCCTGGATAATATACTGAACTCCATTGTCTCTATCACATGCTATTCTGTCCGCTCCAACAAAGAGTCGAATGAGGTAGCCCACAGAGTAAACACAGTACGACATGGAGAGGAAGATGATTGGCCTCTCTGGGTATTTGAACCGCTGAGGATCAATGAGGAAAGTGAGCACAGTGAAGGCACTGGAGACAAAGCAGAGGATCGACCAGATGGACATCCACACCAGAGAGAACTGTTTATCTCCCTGACTCCAGAATACATCCACTTTAGGGTAGCATTTAGGGGCACAGGACTCACTCTTCTCCACAAAGTGGAACTTGCCCGGGTTGCTGCATGTCTGCTTGCTACCGCTGTCCTTCAGGAGCAGGTCTTGGCCAGTCAGAGGCCGCTGTGGCCTGAAATCTGGGGGCTGAGTGTGGGAGACTTTGGGAGGCTCATCTGATCCGTTGGTTGGAGCCTCCATGCACAGGTTGTTTGGGTCATTTTTGGTTGGCAGACGGGAGCAATCCAGAGAGTCGGGCCAGGGGAAGTTGAACTGTTCCATGATAGGTGAGCACTTCAGCTTGACCTGCTCACACATAACTCTGCATGCTGGTATGGGGTTGGACACTTGCTCTGTGCACATGGGAGCATACAGGGAACACAGGAAAAATTTGATGTGACTGTGGCATCCAAACTGTATCAGTGTTGCAAACTCCTGCAGCTTTATTGCTGCCTCCTTTTGGTCATCATGTCCCATAAGATTTGGCATGCGAGTCATATTGTAGCCTATATCTTTACACTGGGGGATGGTTATGTGTTGACATCTCCCCTCTCCAGACCAGTCAGGGTCTATTGAGCTGATGGTGGAACCCCTGCTGCTCCACAGCACCAGCAGCACTGGGATGAGGCTGAGTTTTCCAGATGAACACATCTCCCTCACTTATTTATTCAAGAAAAACAGTTTATACCGACACGACAAGTTTCTTTCATTAAAATGGCAGCGATGGAAACAAACTAGTATTTGCCGGTAAGCTCAGTGTGGGGAAAAAAACAAAAACAAAAAACAAACCAAAAAACTTACTCTACTTTCTGTTGCAAGATCATTGTTTCTTCACTTTAGAGCAGAAGTGATTAATTAAAGAAATCCCGTGATGATGTGAAAAGATTTCCTGTGTGGAAGCGCCCTGTCAGGTCCATGCTTTTAACGCTCAGAAGGAGGCTGACGTGACGGAGCTTCTTCTCTCTACTTTGGCTAAAACAGTCTTTCTTTTTTAGTTTCCGTTGTGTTTCCGAGCGTCTCACCAATCCGTCTTCCAGTTTCATGCCACTTTTCGGCAGGGGGGGGGATTTCTGTTTGTTGTGGCGCGACTTCAGTCCCACAGCAACAACTTAGGACACACACACAAAGAAATAAAATAATAATAATAATAATAGTAAAAAAAAAAAAAAATCTTCTTAGCGCCCCACACACAAAAATGGTTCCGCGCAAGGCACCTGAAACAGTATATCAGTCCGATGAATAATATTCTCAAAGATATGAAGAAACGTGTTCCAGAAACGCAGGATTACGCTCCTCCCTGCAGCAGGCAGCTCATGCGTTTGGTGGCAGCGCTCGTCTGAGCTGGTCGGAGCCTCCGTCCCGGTCTAACCTGCCAAAAGATCCGCCTTCAAAGACAACTACTTTGCATAAGAAAGATGACACTGACGCGGATTATTTTCAAATCGTGCGGAACAGCTTGTTCATTACAGCAGTTTCAAAGGCTCACAGCAAACTTCCTTCTTTCTGTTTGTTTGTGCTCAGCCACAAACTTAGGCAACAAAAGAACAGAGAAGCATTTTATGAAAAATCTGAAAATGTTGCACAGCATGGCTGATGCGCACAGGTTCAAAGACGCACAGGAGCCAGAGGTTTTAATGTGCATGTATTTTAAACAACCACGATAGCCTTCTGCTCTCTCTCGTTCTCTCTCTCTCTCTCTTATTGAGCAATAATTAAACCTCCATTTATCTGAAAACAGATGACAGTGTTCTCTTGAAACATTCAGAGCAGTGGTGAAAGAATTATTGGCAGCTTTAAATATTGAATTCAAAATGCAACTCAAACACAAGCAGCTTATGAAACATTAACAATACATGATCAATATGGAATCTAATTTTGATAGAAGATGCTGATTCTTTATACTAGCAGATTTTTGACATTGTAGCTGGTCAAAGAAATGATAACTGTTTTAATGCATGCTGTTGGATAGTTTATTCTTTATTCACATTATATTTGTCAATATATGTTTGTGTGTGAAATCAGAACCTGTAGCTGTCACACAAAAGCTGGGGAATAAAAAGTCAAATCAGTCCTTCTAAATGCGGAGAAGTTCAATCCAAACTGTATACAGTAGCAAAAATATATTGACAAGTTCCTGACCAACTAGTTTTGTTTGCAGGAAGTAAAAAAACAACAACAACAAAGAAACAAATCAACAAAAAAACAGGAGACTTAATTTGTTTAAACTTTAGTTTTGCCTTCAAGAGTTTACCACAAACTCCTTCTTGTGAAATAAAGTATTTTGATGAAATTCTATTCAACTTTAGGATCTGTTTAGACCTGACCAGGGATCGAATATCCTTTACTTCAAAATTCAACAATACCCTGCAGTCCTTTCCAGTCTTTTTCAGTGAGGGGTGTACTCAAGCTAACAAATATGATGGTTTAATTCCTTCTGGGAAATTCAGTCTTAAAGAGTTGACATTGTTCCACTGGAAAGCCCAAAGAGGCAAGCTTGCATCAATAATTCAGTGGCTGCTTAGCCTTTCTAACTGTGACATCTGTACTCTCAGATCTGGATCTTTGTTTTGCTCGGATTTTTACTCCTTTAGCTGTTTTACACAGTGAGCTATACATAAACCACTTTTTTCATATAAGTGATTGTGAAAAAGGTGAGTCCTACAATAAAAGCTGAGATTGAACTTGATGATTAAACATGTTTGTTTTGTTTTTGGTTTATTTTAATCATAAAAAAAAGAAACAACAACAACAACGCCCTATTAATTCATTGTATTCTGTAGCATTCATAAAGTTCTGTGTCCTCTCTAGTTTTTATCAGTGAACATTAAAGAACCAAATAGAAACAACTGTCAGTGGACTGCAAATGATTCTCTTCTGCTTCCTCTTCTTTTAAAATAACTCTGTAAGTCAGCCCACTCTGTCAGTGGGGTTCTTTTGTACGGTTTACTCGGTCTTTCTGTGTCTGATTTGGCAGGTGTTCCAGTTTTGTTTCTCTTTCCAGCTACACAGGGGTTGTGTGAATAGACCACTTCCCCATCAGTATGAATTTATTCATTCTCACGCTGTGATAAACTGTCACATGTGTACCTTGGCTCTGGATATTTAGTGGAGAAGATGAAGTGTTTGATGACTTTTAAAATGCCAATAACATATAAACAGCATAATAAACAGCACAGGTAAACCTTGATGATGTG
>JBAMYA010000024.1:13218190-13243612 GCA_037176975.1 Arrhamphus sclerolepis | reverse complement strand
ACACATACATATATACATATATATATATATACATACACATATACAGGCAATAGGATGGTGACAATTCTGGACTTTTGAAAGTGAGACCATTTACTCTTTAGGAAAAACTCCATCGGATCTCACAAACTCAGTATCAGTAAGAATAATCAAAGCATTTCTCTTAATTGCTGTGGTTTGATGACTTGCTTTCTGTTCCAACATGTGAGGTATGCTATGGCAAAAGATGGGGGACGTTTTAGACATGTTTGGCATTGTTGCTGGCGTTGAAAGGGCATGTTGATTAAACGTACGGGTGGGGTAGGCCTATAATCTTCTTAACCAAGGCCCTCCTCTACTCTTTCAGAGGACACAATGAGAAGAAACAACACACTCAGTTGGAGGTGAGACTATTTGTCCACATGCCCTGCACATTGTTCAGGGATCCTGTTCTCCCTCCTGATCGCATGCATTCAGCATTTAGCTTGGGATGATCCTATTTATCACCATAATCTGTTATTTTCACTCTTATTGCCACTCAACAGTGTGTGAAGTGGTTGTTCCTAAGATTAAAAAAAGATATATATCTATATATGTGAAATATAATATAATATGACTGCATCTTGACTTGGATAGAAATTGCTAATAAGAAAATAAAAAAACAAAAAACAAACCCAACTTCATATCAAAACTTAATATTGAAGAAAATTTCTTGTCCCATCTGAGATGCTGCAGCATTTTAATAGGCAACAGTTTGTGTATAAGGTCAGACACTTTGAGGAAACGTACATGAATCAAAGAATGAATTATTGAAGAGCCCTGTCAACATCAAAGCTTGCAGTATTCTTTGCCCATATGGTTTAAATACTTTAATAAATTGACTTATTAATGAGGACTAATTTGTTTCACTTTTTTTTTCTCTTTGCTCCATTAAAATCTGCTTTGTTTCACATATTTGTGGATTCCCATCAGTTGTTATTTAACCCTCTGACCTCTTTCATTGTGCAGTTCAGATGATAACAGCATGTCAATGCATTAATGTAACCTTTCAAGTGTTTATGCACTAGATTAGTATAATTATCTGGCTGGTGGACCTTTATATGAGTGAGGGAAGCTGTCAGCCAAATCTCTAATAAACAATGTTGTAATGAATTTAGTTTATGAGCCGGTGCCGAGGCAGCTTTGAAACAGCAATATTAGTTGAGCGGGCTGTTCTTACATCATACTCTTTTATGTGGTGGTTAACAGCAAAAAAAAGAGGAAGGGAGGACGGAGTATTGGAAGAGGATAAGGGGGGTTGCTGGAGTTCTGCAGCTTGAGTTGAAGCAATGAAGCAAAACATTTTCAGTCAGCTGCTTGCATAGTGTGTGTTTGTTGGAGAAAATCACATCAGACCTGGTGTTTGTGAGAGTTGGCTAGCCTTTCTGTAAAGTTGTCTGAAACACGAGAGAGATTAAAAGATGTTGAAGGAGGAGGAAGAAGTCTAAACGAGGGTAAACATTTTATTGCTTGGACCGGTGAGGGACACTGATGGCAATATTATTACCAGAGGTCCTTGTGAGGGCACTTGAGTGTGAATTGCTAATCAGGAAGGCCTTCTCTGGTCTAATCCCTCTTTGAGTGGCCAGCCTGGAATCAGCGCGTCTGGGGAGACTCCCCACTGCTTCTGGCTCTGGAGACTCCATTCAGTTGAACAGCCCTGCTGTCCCATTCCCACAGTCCCCTCACACTGTGCAGCACAGCCATGCTTCTGCGCACACGCACATGTGCACACACTCACACAACGCATGTCCTCTTCTAACCAAATTAGATTAGGCCCTTCCTTTTCTCCCCAGCAAGGCGCTGATCTTTTCTCTGCCTGGTCATTTATCCTACCCCTTTGTCTCTGCTTTATAAAAGAGAAACAAATTCCCAAACAACTCTGCCTCCTAAGAATGCACTGGTTTGCAAAAAGGATGAGAGAGGGCCAGACATCTTTAGTGGACCTTAGGTGATTCAGTAATATCACCATACCTTTGGTGTGTCAGCTCTAATGATGTGTTAGGGAGAAGAGTGCTGTGGCGGTGTGGTTTTCAGAGCTATGTGAACAATGCCAGCTGTGCATCGTGTCAACCTGTTACCCCACAATAGAATAGAGCCGTTTCTGACGGCCACACTAAGGATCTCTTTATTGAGGCCCCTTGCTAACACTGTTCAACATTTGCTCTGCAAGGCCTTAAATCCCCACTGACTGAAAAAGATAAAATTCAGCTGGTGAACCATCCACATGAGATGTGCTCCAGAGTGTCCAACTGCTCTAACTATTCTAACACTAGTTGTTTGGACTTCTTGTATGTTTATTGCTCATGAAGCAGTAATGGACAGTGATGCATATGAGAAAAAATAAAGGCATCAGTTAAAGGGTCTTTTGTAAGAAAGCCTGGGTGGAAGCTTGTTTCTCCTGGTTCAATGTGCAGCCAAGCTTTCCCAAAAGCGGCAAATTGAGATCAAAGCAAAAATTAAAGCTGACTCATTCAAAGCAAGATAAAAATGTGTGAGCCTGCAGCGATATTTTCTCTATTGATTTCCTTCTTCACTTGCACTCCACGGGACTGTGCTGGCTGTGCTGTGCTCAGCACCAGCATTGGAGACTCAAAGACTGCTGCAGGGGTAAAGGAAATGACTATCAATACAGACAGAAAAACACTGTCATAATGATCAGGGATAGATATATTTTCAGAGCGCTTTAGATCTGAATGATTGGGAACCTTTTCATTGCAAGCTAAATCTGTTTTCACCTTTCATTAGACATGAGGAAGAATAATGAGAAGTTCTGATGGGAAGCATGGTAGTGGCTGAAATGAAAGCATGGGAATGGCATTGATTTATGCAGTTGTTATCTGTGATTGTCTGGCTGGAGGAAGGCATGTGGAGGAAAGTTTTGTCATTGTCTTCTCATCCTGTGCATGTGTCTCTCTTTGGCAGTCACATGTAAAGCACTTCTTAAAGTTTATTTATCTTTGCAAGAACATTTTAGCATGTCCTTCGCAGATGTCATTTTTATTTGCTTTCATCTCTGCCTCTAGCTCATAAAATGTGGCACATATAAAGTTTTCTCAGTGTTTCCCAACAGATAGCTTCAAATTGGAAAGTTGTCAGCCCTAATTAGAAAGAGACAGCTTCAGTGTGATCTTCCAATAATAATACAAGGGCAAACAGCAGGTCTTTGTTGCTTTGAGCTGAAATTATGGTAATTATGGGTAATTTGCCATTTCTCTACTTGTGCTGGAGATTGTCTGCAAGGTGTAGTTGGGTGAATAGGGGTGCAGGTGAAGGTTTCTGTGATGTGTTTGAAGTTCTGGGTGGGACTGACAATGAGACCTGGACAGGTATGAAGACAAGCTGGAACAATCTGTGTCTGCAGATGCAACATGACAGACTGTGTTTCCACTCTCATACATACTCTGACGTAATTCTGCGCATGTATGGGGTCTTTGTACAGTCTTGCATGAAGGTCTCTATCTGCAATTTAGCAAATATGCTGTAAAGTTAAATATAAACTAGCTAGACTGGAAGAGTCAACAACTATAAAAAAACAACCAACATTTTCTGCATACAAGAGAATATTTGCACATCTTTTCTGCTTTCTTCACCTTTCTTTTTTCAGGTGTAACACCTGGGACAGCTGAAAGAGACATAAATCAAACTGAGGAAAATATCTTTTAATCTGTTTCAGATTTTGTTTCATAGCTGTAAGCAGTCTTACCTCATCTATGAAGCTTCCTTCTCAGACAGAGGCATCACAGTATCTTCAGGCATTCCTCGGGCTTAAATATCAAAACAGCACTAAATAACCTGTCATTCTCCTTTCCCTGAACATAAGATGTTCCTCCGTGATTAAGCTTGTGGTCTATTTTTTTTTTAGCCATGGTATAATCTATGAAGCGTAAATGTTATATCTGTAGTTTAGAAGTAACTGAGCTAAAATAATAAAGCTACGGTTTCATAACCTGAAATATAAACTGGCATTAAGACATAACGTACAATTATAAGACATAAGTATGAAAAGTAGGAAACTTAATTTCTAGGAAATATTGTTTACTGTTTAAAATTTCAGTTTTTGTTAAAGAGGCAGCTGTTGGTCGCCTAGCTATTGAATGTAGCTCTGAATAACACCCCTACCCCCACTTCCATACTCACACCCAACTCCACTAAGGCTCTGAGTTAAGTGCAGTCTATCTGTAACTTTTATGAGTGTTGCTGAAGCTACTTCCCAGACATTTATATCAAGCTAAATATCAAATGATTTCCAAGTCACATCACTGCCTCAGTGCCTCTCGAGTGATCGAACATCGTACCTGTGACAGACCCAGCTCGTACAAAAGAAGAAGCCACTTTGACAGTCAGTTAAAAGTCATACTGCTTGGAGCTGTTTGACATGCAAGTTTCCTACGCTCTGTTTGATATACTTCATTTTTATCAGCAAAGTACTTGGAGGGAATGGTTGTTCCTATGATTAAACAAAACATGTAACAACACATGAAACAGTATACACTGATTTCTATGTTTTAAAAACAGACACACATGCTCCTACTTCAGTTTCACAAAACAAGAGTAATGCCACATCATGTTACTGGAAAAGATTTGAACATGGAGGCTTTAGATTTGAAGGCAGTTTTTTTTTTTTTCTTCTTGCAAGAAGAGAAAAAAAAAGTACATTGAGTATTCAAAAATGGCGGAACAGTTTGTATGATACACTCAAATCAGGTTGTCACTACATGTCTTGTATTTGTTTAAAGCTGATACAGTTAAAGTTCAAGCAATTTCCTCATCATGATGAGGCATGTACCTCACCCTTCACAAAAATTTAGTTAATATGTACCCTCATTTTGGCCCATACAGAAAGAATAATCAGTGAAATACAGTACAGAAAACAACTAATCTCTTTTAGGTTATTCAGTTATTCCAAAGTGAAATCTTGAAAGTAGAGTTTACAATCTGTAAGTTAACTTCTCACTGGTACCTTCTGATTTAAGAGTTAACAATAAGGCTACTGCTGAATCAGAAAAATCCAACTTTAGCCAACTTCAGCGTCATGTGTTGTCATATTCCAGTGACAAAAATCAATGCTTGTAACAGTGCATTCCTTCTAAACCTTGAGTGTACCTCAAGGTTAAGTTAAAAATGATGCATATTTGTATCGTGTTACAGCTCAACTAGCAACATGCAAATCAGTCAGTTTAAATTTTGTTGCCTTGGCAAGTCTAAGAGATAACAGAATTTCAGAAATTCACTGCACTAAGACAGAAGAAGAGTGGCGTAAAATTGCAACTTTACTTCCACTTGGAAATAACACCTGAAATGATCCGCTGTGTCTCCCAAATCCTTCAGCTGAGCTGTGCCGCAGAAGCTGCAGGGCTGCTGCAAATTTCATTTCATTGGCGACATCAGAAATGACTGCTATGTTTTGCTGAAACTCAGTTAGCATGGCTGAGCTAAGCTAAGTTTTGTCTTGCACACAAGCACAACAAAACATATTTTGTTTATTATTTGAATATATTCTGTTAGGTTTCCATTCACAACTCAGATGTTAATAAGTGCTAAATAGCTCCAATGATCAATGTCGTGCCAGGGGCTAGCCACTGGCATAGCCATGGTATAGCCAAAGGCTAACAGCCATTCAAATGACATCTAGTTAGATGATGGAAAGGTGAAGATTTTCTTGGGTCTGCCAAGGCTTCGATGGGGAAGTGGGAATGTTGGCGCTGGCTGAGAATTGGGTGATTAAAGAGGTTAAGAACCTATGAAGATCTTTACAGTTGATAATTCTTGAATTATTTAGGTTTACATTTTGATTTAGCAGGACTATTCTTCCCTGTCCAGTCTTAATGCTAAGCCTAAAGTTTCAGGATGCAGCACTAAACAATTAATAGTAGATGAACAAAGTTGTGATTTCAGTTTGTTAACTGTTTTGACTTTGGCATTTGGCCATTGCCACATTGGTTTTCAGAGTTGAATTTAACCCATAATTGGAGAAAAAGATGGATTTACTGGGTAAAGTTTTGCATTTTTGGGATCACATCTACACTAATACTACATTACTTGCTTCAACATTTAAATCTCCACAGGTCAGTTAGAACTTTAGAAACTTTTCGGATGTGATGCAAAATGTCTCAAAGAACAAAGACAAGAAGTTCAGTTGCCTTCCACATAAGCCTTTTTGGATTCCTGATAACTGCCATTGAAGAGTGAGACTGTTTTAACTCATGAGGAATCCTGTCAAGATTTATCCTTCATGGTAGCTTTTGATGTACAACCAGAAGATATAATCAGGAAACTTGAGGAACGCTGTTATGCAAGAGCAGCACCAGAAGCATCTACAAAGCCCATCTTCACAATGGTTTGCATTGTCTTAATTTTTGCTTAGTGGGAATTCTCCTCAGAGGTACATGAACACATATGGCCTCCATTATCTAACTTTTTGTTTTCTTTTAAAGAAGGATGTCTTGGCAATTTAAACCATACCACAGTGACTGTTGGGAGATGCAGTCATTGTAGAAGATCTAAATAATTTAATTTGTGGAGCTCTGAAAATAATACATAGGACCTTCAATCTATTGAAATAATGAGATTAATATGATAATTAAGCAATGAACTTACCTAAAAAGAGAAACATTATAAGAGTTTACTGTACAAATTATAAATACTAAGAGATATTTCTCACTCCCAAGGCAAAATAAGCCCTTTTCACGCAGTGAGGATCCTGTATTACTGACAAAAAGACCTTAATAAACCGTTGTTGCTCGCCTTTTCTGGTTCATACTGTGCTAATAGAGGCAGCTTAGTCAGTCAACACAGAGAGCTTTCATGTAGTGTGCTGCATGGATGTGTGTCAAGCTGTCTTGCCATGCTGTTCGTGCCACAGACACACATCAATTTGACTCTGTGATTATTTCTACTGCCAGCTCAGAGGCACATCATATTTGATCCCTCATTCTTGTACCCTGCCTCAAAACCCCTTCCCCATCTTAAATCCCTCCTGATTTTGAGTCCTCAGACCTGTCAAAAGTTCCCTCTTCATGCCTACATTCAAATAAACTCAGGTCACATCCCTGCCACCACACCCTACAACTATGCAAACTGTGCAACACTCCTACTGGCCATTATGAGTATTGAGAAATGCCTTTTGGCTTATCTAAGGCTCCAACTATCTTCCAGTCCATTCCTGCTGACATCCTTGGGGACAGGCTCAACCAGTTTGTCTTTGTGTTGTTTAATGACACTCTCATCCTTCCCAAAAGCAAGCAGAGACATGTGGAGCATACCCAAGTGGTCCAGAAACTGCAGCAGAATCAAATACTTGATCATTAAGAGTGAGAGTTCAGTCCCCAAAATCTTGCTCCTGGATTTAAGACTGGTGCCTCTGAGTGTCCAGATGGATCCAGTTCAGTCTTTAAGTAACCCCAGCTTAGTCCTCATCAGAAGTCACTGAAATTTCTGGGCTTTTCTTCTTTCCATTTTTTTTTTTAACAGAGATTTTAAATATAGCTGCCTGACTGCCCCTCTTTATGCTCTGACCTATTCGAAGTCCAGTTTTAAGTGTTCAGCCACAGATGAGTGGGCCTTTCTGGAAAGTATATAGGGTGGGGGTGGCCAACTCCAGGCCTCAAGAGCTGCAGCCTTGCATGTTGTTTCCCTGCCACAACACACCTGATACAAATAAATCTGTCATTAACAGACTTGCGCAGACCTGGATGACAAGTTGATGGTGATCCATTCATTTGAGTCAGGTGTGTTGTGGCAGAGAAAGATGTAAGACATGCAGGACCGTAGCTCTCAAGGCCTGGAGTTGGCCACCACTGATATAGGGCTTTACTTCTACAACGATCCTAATCCCTTCAATCAAGCCTGATATATCATTGTCAAAATTTTTATTTTTGATGTGATTGTGTGGACAGTTCTCACAATTTTCAATTCAATTCAATTTATTTATATAACGCCTATTTATGACAAGTCATCTGTAGGCGCATTAGAAACCCAAACAACACAGAAACAGACAGTGAGGTGCAGCCCTGTACTTTTCCTCTAAGAAACTGTCTCCCAATGTGAACTGTGGAGTTTGAAAAATTAAGAGATGAAACTAGCTTTGAAGGAATGGGGGTACTGCCTTGAGGGAATAGAACCTTTTCTGCATGGTACATATCATAAAACCTTCATGCACATACCCTAGAGACAGAGATCTAGATGAGTTAGAGGAACTATTATTCACATGATTTGTTTTCTTCCTTACTGCCAGGATCCAAAAACAGCATACTTGATGGTCTTTATTACCAGTTCAAGGTAGATGTGTCCCAGTCCTTCTGGCATCCTTTTTTGGTCAGAACAGTCACCTAGGAGTTGGACATCCTGATAAAATAGGAATTGGAGAGATTGCAGTTGTCCGAAGGTTGTCCTTCCAGTCACCTCTTTGTCCTCAGCAACCTCAGTTCTTCAACAGAACCACAACTTTTATGCCTGCTAACCCATCGTGGGGCAGTAGCTCTGGTGGCTCTCACTGATGAGGTCAGGCTGTTTGTTCCCTTTGGTTCAGAGAAATTGCCTTCCCATCAGCATCGAGCTGGTTTATAAAGGCCTCTGCCTATTCCTCAGCAGCTGTGGGCTCAGATATTACTGCACTTTGTTACCAGATTCCAAGTTAATAATGGACTGATTGTCAAAAATGGATGGTTCAGTTGTTGTACCTAAGTTGCAATCTGCTAAAGAGAACACTGATCTGTTTTGGAGTATGTTTTTAGGTATCACAGGCCTATGATTTACCACCTGTTTCTAAAGAGTTTCGTTCCTACATTGAGGCCATGATCAGAGCGTCTTACAGATACCATGTCTAATCCAATAGTCAAACAAAAAGATACAGTCAGGCAATGGACATTAGCCCCTGTTATCTGCCATCCCAGCTCCAATCAACTCATTCAGATTGAGTATGCATATAACTGTATGTAGTGGATTTAACATGCTGTTTCCTGAGGCAGAGAAGGAAATTGATTGGTTCCTATATCATGGATCTGTGTCCACCACAGCCACCAAACATAGAAGCCCAATGCAAAACTCCAGCCTGTACTAGTAGAGGACTTATCATTCTGGACCCCAGTCTGGTCCACTGCTCCAGTTTCGCACTCCATATATCACCACCCACTGAGACTGGAATTATTGTTTTCTTTCAGATATGTCAGATTAGTCCCCATCTCACAACTGTTCAACATAGATGGTTGTATCAAGCTATGGGTTTCTTAAGCGCCTAGAGATGACTTGTCGTAAATAGGCGATATATAAATAAATTGAATTGAATTGAACTGAATTGAATTGTACACACTCCTTTGCAATATGAAAATCCATTTAACTTTCCATGTCTCCAATAAAGGAAATCATAGGACGTACCTGAAGCAACCAGAGGTAATAAGCCACAGGTATTGTAATAATCTTGTTGACTAATTCTGAATTATTTATTTAACTCTGTGTGTGTGTGTGACTTCTAACCTTTGTTTCTTTCTTGTTTTTGTTCCTGCTGTACCCACTTTTTTTGTGTAATTATTGTCTACTCACCTTGCTTTTGTACTTCCTGGGTTTCAGTTGTCCTTTGACAGATTGTCTGTCTGGTGTTTAGTTTTTTTTATATAGTTTTGAGTAAATATTTGAGTCCAGTTGGCTGATGAGAATACATATTTTGAAATGTCCTGTTAAGCACAATTGTGCCTAAAAGGAGGCAAGTATTATTTTTGTGATAGTAACATAGAATTTGCTTCTGCAAATACACCCTTGAAGTTTTTTAGCTGAGTTTTGGCTGTATGCACTGACTGATTCAATCATTTGCATTTGCATTTGAGTTCTCATTCATACTTGCGCCTCTGTTACAACCTTTCAGATCGTAACAGAGGGTTAGGGTTAGGACAGTTGTGCTTCCCTGTAACCCCAAACAAACCAAAATCAGTAGGTTAAATTATGAAAATGAAAACAAAAAAACAAATAAAATCAGTCTGTTCAAAATTTAGGTCTACTGATTCAAACCCATTAGACTACTAATCCAACCCCCCCATATTCAGTGTTTCTGACTTAGTCATGATGAAATGGGAAAAGACACCCTCTTTGTTTGTCAGAAACCAAATGATTGTTTTTACTACTATTCCCCAACACAAGAAATTAATTAAAAACTAGGGTTTCTTATAATAAAGCTTTCATCATTGAAGGACTCATGAGAATTTGTCAAAACAAGAAGCTGGTTAGATTTTAACTCTTACTCTAAATATAGATAAGAATTTTTAACAGTTCTATCAGTTCTTCCTTACTAAAATTAGATTTTCTTTAAACCACTGAGAGCAGTAGCTGCTTATTTCTGAGTTTCATAGATTATTATTCTTTTTTAGCTTTAGTACAGATGTTGGGAAGGAGCATAAACACCAGAGAAGGAGACCGTAAGGGGGTTAAGCAAAACTTAGGGCTGTCTAAAGTGTCAAGTGCTGTTGACAGTACTTCACAGTGAGCAGTGTTAACTGTCTAAACATGCTGACAGCGGACAGCCCACTGTAGTTCAAACAGGATAGGAGGAGTGAAAGACAACACCAACACAGCTGGCGTTCAGTCCCCTGGGCGCTGACGTAAACTTCTTGGTACCCCCCTCAAACCCCCAACTCCTGTCTTGTGACAGCTCACACCGTTGTCCCCTATCCTCTAGAAATCTTTGTAAAGGGTTAGAAATACTTTCACCACCATGACCCTCTCAGTCTGGACAAACAACCACAGCCTCTCTTCACAGCTCATGTCATTCACTTCTCTCCTCACTGGTTGACATAGAGGTTGAGGGTTTCAGGTTCAGGACATTTCCATTAGCACCTTTTGGTGAGGCCCTTTCATCTAGTTGTTACAGCCCTTGTGATCTGGTCTCAGCCAAGCTGTTAAAGTGCCACTGTGATGAAGTAGACAGACTCAACAACATATGAAGGAAGTCGTGAGTACAGCAAAGAGTCTCCAAAATAACTGTTTGCTTTTCTGTCTGTCAGTCTGCATCTGTTGACATGGTTTTGGCATGTGAAGTGTGTTAGTGATATCAACCCTGAACAAATGTCACTCCTCAGTGCACTCTGTTTGCAGTGTTTGATCATGAATTATACTTAAATTTCAAACACAGTTATTAGAAAAACTAGAACATTCTCGTTTTCTTCTAAGGTTTTAAAATTATCTGATCTCTACCACATCTTAAAATGAGGTAAATACAACTCAAGATTACACTGTGTTATAATTTATTTAACGAAAACTAAGCCAAAATGTGTAAGCAGTGCATGAAAAAAACACAGTACTTCCCAACTGCTTCCACAGGACTAGGGTTACACCCACATTATGCAATTCATACTGTGCTCAAACATAACTGATACCTAAAGCTTAGTTCGTATGATTATTGTGGAGTATTCTGATCTGTGCTCAAGCATGACTTTTTTCACATGATTTTACACTCTCACAGATCAGATACGGCCCCGGCATCATTTTTACATGCATGTTGGGTAACAAGAATGGTGCTTAAAAACAGACTTGTAATTATCATGTCCAGGAGACAAACTGAATCAAGTTCTAATTTTAAGGACTAATGACTTGATTCAGACTTGAGCACTGACGACTTGGACTTAACTGCAATTGCACTCGTAAATCAGTCATATCAACCAATTTCATTTCATTTAATGATTTGGCATGATATCTACATAAGGTTCAATGGTCAGTTAATGTCATATGTGCATCATGTTTATGAAGAAACTAATGGTGCTAAAATGCCAGCAGAAAATGTCCATGCAGAGCTTGAAGACCTGGTTTCTTTTTTCACCTGCTGCTACCATGCAGAGTTGCAGCTGTAACACATTGACGCTAAAATGGACCAAGTGATCCAGCTGACCTGTCTGTTAAACTGTTTGTCAGTTCACGGACGTTTTATTGATGTCACTGTAAATCACTTTGAACAACAACACGCTCTCCAGTATAACAAGAACATGTTTGCTCAGAAATGCTTAAAATGTGAAAGATGTTGCATGTGTTTTAAAAGCTGACAGCTGTGTCACTTGGATTGGACTTAACTTGGGCTTGACTCAATAGTGGAATTAATTTGGACTGGATTTGAATTTTTTTTTTAACACTCGGACTCAACTCAGACCCGAACACAGAGGACTTGATATTGGACTTGGACTCAAAATTTGGTGAACCTACTACAACACAACTTAATGATGGCATAGTGTCACGCAGGTGTGTAGGACATAATGACGTATAAGTGGTAATAGCATACACGCAGAGTGGATGGTCCATCGGTTCTGGACCATTCAGATGTGTATTAACACAATGCCAAGGAGGAAAGACAAGAACAATAATCTTAGAGAAACAATAGTTCCTACCCAAGGATTAAAGGTGGTTTATAAGGATTTGCCAAACAATTTGAAGTCCTTGGATAAGGGTGCTCAGAATAAACAAACAGACAAACAAACAAATGAATTAATTAGTAATACCAAAATGGTGATTGGCCATAAATGCACTGTCAAGCAAGGTGGTGAAAGGTTGATGATTTGGAGTTTTTTCTTTGTTGGCAGTCAGAGGACCTGTATACCTTGAAAATGATCATGAATTCTTCTGCATATCATGAACCCCACTGTATACCAACGTTTTCTAGAGTCGAATGTCTACCAGTCTAGCTAAAACTTGATAAAACTTTATTCATGCAACAGGACAAAGATCCCATGATCTCAAGCACAGGAACAACTAAACAACAAAAACAATGGAAAAAAGCATTGCAATGCTCCAATAAATGTCCAGGCCTCAACCTAACTGAAGTGTTGTGGCAGGACCTTTGGAGAACTGCACTCAAACGAATGTCAGCAAACCTCAATGAACTGTCTTAGCAAAATTAGTAAGACTTTGCCAAAGTTTCTCTTCCTCACATGAGGAGTGAATATATAGAAAATGATTAATATATTGCTCCCAGAGGAGCCTCTCTGTATCCTGGGAAAGGACATCATCAGGGTAGAAGACTACAAGTCCCTGGGAGTCCACATCAATGATAGACTGAACTGGAAAACTCATGTTGATGCCATGTAGAAGAGGGGCATGAGCAGACTCTATTTCCTGAGGAAGCTCACATCTTTCAATATATGCACCAAGATGCTGGGCATTTTCTATCAGTCTGTTGTTTGCAACTTACTGTTCTCTGCTGTGGTGTGCTGGGAAAATTGAATCGGAGTCAGGGACTGAAATGTGATCAAAAATTTGATCAAGAAGGCTGTGATTGTCTGCAAACCAGACACCTTTGAAACAGTGGTGGAGAGGAGGACTCTGAAGAAGCCATTATCCATTCTGGGTAACCCCTCACATCCTCTCCACCATATTCTGAAACAGCAGTGAAGCCCTTTCTCTGACAGATTGATCCAGCTCTGCTGCCACGGTGACAGTTATATGAAATTGTTTCTGCCATATGCAATAACTTTGTAAAACTCTTCACAACACTGTACCGCCGACAGGCTGCCACTGCTCTAAGTTTTGTGGTCTTGTCTCTCAAACTTTTGGTAAACAATTATTTGCACAATGTTAATCATACTTCTGCACTGATTCTTAATCACAATACCTGGTGTGTATAGCATTTTACATTCCTTTTTAATTTTTTGTTATTTAGAGCTCATTTTCATTTTAATTTAAAAAAATTAATAAAAATAAAAATTGGGGCAAATTTGGGGCAGCACAGTGGCTTGGTGGTTAGCACTGTTGCCTCACAGCAAGAAGGTTCCTGGTTCCTCCACAGGGTCCTTTCTGTGTGGAGTTTACACGTTCTCCCCGTGCTTACGTGGGTTCTCACCGGGTACTCCAGCTTCCTCCCACAGTCCAAAGACACGCTCCTTAGGTTAATTGGTGTTAGAAATTGGTGATAGAGAATGCCCAGCATCTTGGTGCATATATTGAAAGATGCGAGCTTCCCCAGGAAGTAGAGTCTGCTCATGGCCCTCTTGTACACGGCATCACCATGAGTTCTTCCTAAAATTGTCCCTAGGTCCGAGTGAGAGTGGGAATGGTTGTATGTTTACATGTGGCCCTGCAATGGACTGGCGACCTGTCCAGGGTGCACCCCTACCTTTGTCCAGAGAGAGCTGGGATAGGCTCCAGCAGACCCCCATGACCCTGCACAGGAAATAGCAGGTATAGATAATGGATGGATGGACTTTCAAATTTGTGACATTTTGCTTACACTAATATTTAATTTTTTTGAGTTACTTTATAATATGACATTCTTGCTGCTGTAAAAAAAAAGGATGTGTCAGGGAATCAATAAAAGTCTTTTATTCTATTCTGTTTTTATTCTGTGCGGCTAACTAATAATTATTTTTCATACACTGCTTGAGTTTGGCTTTGTTTTTGTAGAGTAAACAATGACACAATGTGTTTTTAAATTATGTCCTGAGTGTATTTTCATTTTCACATAACTGTTGGAACAAATCTGAAAAAAGAAAGAAAAGAAAAGCATTGTAATATTTGACACAGTTACAATTACACAGTCTAGTTAAGTCTACTGTGGTTGAAGTGAAAATAGGTAAACATTTAAACATTGCATATTTCCATAATTCAGACGATCACCAATTATTTGTGCAGCTGAGCTCATGATGATTATATTTTTTAAATCATACAAATCAATGCTTAATTTGTGCATAAAACTTCTTAAATACTACTACTAAATACTATGTTTTACATAAAGTAGAATAGTGTTCCTTTAATTCAGAAATATAAAGATTTGTTTGCAGGAACAATTTCATCTGTCACTGTTACATCTCTAGACAGTCGAAATGTAATTACAGACACTACAAATACAATAATACTGAATTCAATTCACATTCACTTGTATAGCACAAATCCATTACAAAAATAATCTCAAGGCACTTTTCACAGAAAACATTAAAACTTTCTATAAATCAAATATAATCCAATTGAGTCCAAATAACATTCCTATTCAGTCCAATTCGATATAAATCATGCAAAATTAAATCATTCATTCATATCCAATTTATAATTAAGTTCATTAAGATTTACAATCTAATTCATTCATATTGAATTCAAAATAAAAAATGTGTGTAATGCTGGTGCATAAAAACAGCCTAGCTAAGGAGCCCAACAGATTGCATTAAATCTTCTGTGAATGAGTGACGTTAAGGTCGTTGTCTTTCATTCAGTCAGCACACAACAAGGAAAAAAGTAACTGAATTGTTTCCTTAAATCTGGCTTCAACACCCTCTGATATACATGTACCAGAGTGGAATTTCCATTCAGATGTTGTAGTTAATGTAAATTTGAAGATTATAAGCAAAGACTGGATAAGGCTGGGATTTTATGGACTTTAATTGTTCAAATACTATGCCATATGTCAGAACAATATTAAGGGTATGAAGAAAACAATGAGTAGGCCCAAGAACAATTTGTAGAAAGCCACTGGAGTTTAACACTGAACTACAGAAGAGAAGACACTACAGCTGCATGATATCTTTACAGAAGGTACGTAAATTCAGTCAGTCGTGGGTACGTTTGCACAGCATACTGCATATTTTCAGACTATGTTCTGCTTCCCAATCGATTTTAATGAATCCTGCCTCTATTAGAGAAAGACCAGTGATTTAAGAAGAGGTTGAAATTAGCAATAAATTCAATGTTTCTGGAATTGGATACGGACTGCAGCCAGGTGTGAAGAGCCTTGTAACTTGTTATCATCTATGACCGAAAGGCAGAATGGGACCAGAGATGAATACACATTTGATCATTAAAAATAAATAAATAAATAAATAAAAAATCAGAATCAATGAGCTGGCAAAAATCAGATTTGGTCAGCTCAAACTGCTGCAGAACAGTGCCATTAGTCCCAGCATGAACAGTGATTCAGCTGACAGTGAGAGTGGGAGAGCTGACTGTAAATCCAGCAGTATTTTTCAAAATATTTAAGGCTTTGGCTCCAGGAAAGCATGTCCACACGTGTAATCATGGAGTCCCTAATAGACTGTAGATGGGGGAAACACTGGGTCCAGTTATCCTCTTATAATCAGAAAGGTTTGTGGCAACCTCCTCATCCTAGATGACAGTTGCGACTGCAGGCTTTGGAGGGTAGCCCTCAGCTGGGGATTGTGGAGGCAACAAAGCACATCCGGGGGAGAAATCCTGAGCAGGACAAGAGTTGCTGCTGGACCTTCCGATCATGGTCTCTTTTAGCAGCCCACGCAGATCCCCTTCCATGCTGTTTGGCTGGCCAATAGAATTTAAAAAGTTAAATTTGTTTTAAAAGCAACTGCCCAGTGGTCATTGCAAAAGAAAAAGAAAGAAAAAAACTGATGACATTCAAAAATATTGGCATTAATATGAAATATTGATACTTAGCAGAAGTTATGATACACCTTCAGCTTTTATGGATTTCCTGTCGATAGTTTTGAGTTAGACTGGATTAGAAGCAAAGCCACTTGTCCCTTTCTAGACAGTCTGTCACTTGCCATCTCATAAATCAACCCATTAAAAAGATTCACAAAATTCCTATTGAATACCAATGGATACACTTCAATTGATGTGGCAAAAGAAAAAGAAAAAAGAAAAAAAAAAATGACGTGCTGTTTATTTGAAGTGATTACAGTGGGTTTGTTCCCATATGCCTCGTGGCAGGAAATGGCGTCCCACGTCCCTGGTGCAGATGCTGTTTATCACAAGTCAAAATGTTGAAGCAGTGAGCCAGGATGCAACAGAGGAGATTCAAGCAAACTGAAATAGAACAATAGCTTCTCCAGGCCTGTGTACTATTTCATAGGGAACAATGCTTAGTTTGTGGCATTTTTCCATATACATGAAAGACAAGCCCAGCTTCTTTAGTTATATTCTCTTCATATTTTTGTGATATTTTTTTGTTCCATTTGCTTTGAAGTGTGCTAGGGGAAAGACACGCATAGAATCTAATCTTTCAGTTATTTGAAAGGATTTGCAATGCGGATATAATCACTTAGTCCCACATTTGGTGATATGTATAGTATAGTTGAGATAAGCTGCTGCATTTCAGACAGTTGGTACAGCAGCTGGGGCTAAATGTTACATCTTATCCTTTGGTTGTTTTGCACTTTGCACCCACAGCCCATTTTCTTGTTTATCTTTATGTCAAATTAAATATAAGACATGCAAAAGAGCACTGGAGTGGCCAGAATGATTGGAGTATGTTCTCATCTTGTTTGTGAGAAATGCTGTGGTTTAAGGCGAGTCCTCCTCCACTTTTGTCCAATGACATGATTATTTGTTGAAATTGTGGTATTGTTTTTGCTGTCACTTTTTGATCTTGTTTTATTGTCCCAGATGTTGGCAGAGGGGTGCACTCCCACAGAAATGACAGTTCAGGGCTGTGTCTGATGTTCTCTGTGGTGCAGTTCTGCTGAAACAACAAACACAGGCTCTTTCTCCAACAACAGCAAGAAGCTAAAGGCTTGTACTAGTAAAAAAGAAAAAAAAGGTTGTAGCAAACTTATCTGTTGGCTAAATTAACAGGTTTTACTGGTATGATGTTGAAATACATACAGAATACACTTGTTTTAGAGTTTTTGGTGCAGGACTGATATATGAATGCTGCAGTCAGTTCCTCTGTAGGTGACACTCCCTTGGTTGCTGTTCAGGGTGACAAGGGCACTCTTCCATAGACGTTAGGATATGTGGATGAATCAGTTCCCTGTACAACCATGGAAGAGGCAGCACAAAAGCCAGTTGTGGGGTTTTAGATGGCCCCAGTACAACTTCTTAGCACCAAACAGCAGCGATAAAAAAGAGAGAGCGAGGGAGAGATAGAGAGAGAGAGAGAGAGAGAGAGAAAAGAGGCGGCAAAGGGAGTAGAGCTCCTCTGTAATTACAACATGGTCTTAAAAAGCAAATACCAAGCCCTAGCAACCTCAGTCGGGAGACAGAGAAAAGAAGTGGAGGGAGGGTTGATGGGGGGGAGTAGTATTGGAGAGGAGGGGTAAAAAAAAAAATAGGCAAAGGGAGTTAAGAAACACCACAGAGAGCGACCCTGCAATGACCTCGGCTCTCCAACAATCGTCCCCTGCCAGCTGGAGCCAGGGTTAGGGGCGAGAGCGAGGGGCCGGGCAGGATCCCCTCCGATTTATGACTGACTATAAGGCCCTGAAAGAAACCCAATCACCCGGGATTCCTGCGCAGCATGACTCTGGCTGCAGAGAATAGATAGCCCAGGAGAGTGTGGGACAGTGGCAGAGCCAAGGACTAGTGCACAGGCACTGACACAGAGGGCCACTTTACCAGGGGGAGGGCCACTGGGCATTGGCTCTATTATCTGTACCTCTCCTCACTAAGCATGATATCATTGCACTGTGCCGACACTAACCTCAGCGGCACTCAGCCGCTGCCCAAACCCATCCTCTGAACTCCCCTTGTTCAATATATTACACAACCTGGATTTACATGCACCCGACTAATTGCTCTATCTGTCAAATTAGTAGAAATTCAATGGTTATTAAATTTCAACCTGCTATCAATGTAGAGTGGGAAAAGAGAGAGGCAGGCTGAGAGCAGGGCATGAAAAGAAAGGGAGAAAGCAGCTGTCTTTTAAAGCGGGGTAAGCCGCGCTCGAAGCTACCCTGCTGATCCATTAGCATATCTGAATGATCCTGTTCCTGCACAGCCACCACCATGCTGCAAGGTGGCACATCTGAAGAACGCACCCTTTGAATGCGCTCGCAGGCTGAGGAAACTCTTATTTTTCAGCCCGTTTGAAAACACAGAGACAACTTGATGTTTGAGAAGTTGACAAAAATAAAAGAAAGAGAGAAAGGGAAGAAGTAAGGAGAAAAGTTTCAGAATTTGAGGACAGAGTTTTACAAGGTTTTTGAAGCTGGATGCTTAATAATTCACTTGATGCTACAAGAAGCAGTAAGATGGCATAGAAACACACTCATGCATGACAACAGCTTCTTTGGCTAAGCATCAAAAGAAAGTGTGTCACAACCTCGGGTTCAGGAGACAGAATTGTAGTGCTTTGTTAAGAAATTTAATTTCAAGGATTCTGAAAAGAAAACCCATTTAAATACAAATAATAATGATTGTGCCAGTGAATCCAAGAGAAATAAAAGGAAAACTTTTTCCCTCAGAAATTATATTAGTTCTAGATATTTTTTTACTGACTTATTATACCCTCAGAGCAAACACTCATTTTTAACACAATAGTAGGAAAAGAACACCTTAAACTACTTGGCCCACTCTCTTCAAGAAGAATTTACAGCATGTAAATATATATTTTTTTTAAAATGCGTAACTGGTGAATATATTTGTCTGGAACATTTTCTTCACTCAAACTTTATTTGAATTTGTATTTGTCTTTTCTTTAGATTTAGGCAAAAAAAAGCAAATGTAGGTGTAGGTATTTAAAATATCTGGTTAGGATTTGGACACCATGATGACTTTCCTTACCATATATCCTTTCACAATGTTGGTCTACCACAGTCTGAAAATCTTTATTTTCAGAGTAACCATGGTGACAAGATTTATCCCATCTCCTCAGGATATAGAAGTAGTAACGAAGAAGACCTTCCAAAGAAATACACTGAATGTTTTGCTAACCAATGTGAAAAAAAGTTGTTTATTTTTTTTGTTTGTAAGTTTGCAATAATTTCATCTTATGTTGTGTCCTTTTTTTTTTTTGCAGTGTATCATTAGACTACGGTCTAACTGTTGCACAAGATATTCAGAATTTTAAATGCAAAATGTACCAGTAAGTTTTCATTCTGATCTTATTTGGTAAATGTGTCAAAGCTGAGGGATTTTTTTTTTCCTCTTGAAGTTGGTCTCCCCTCAGCCACAAAGCAGGATTCTATTGACCGGTTCCAAGGAGTGTATTGATGGTTCCATAATTTGGGCACAGGAACACAAAAAGGCTGACCCCCGCTGGGCTCAGCACGACAGCCCAGTCAGCAGGGAGGCTTGCATTTATTAGCCTGGGAGAGGAGCTCCTGCAGAATTAAAGCACATTCACCCAGCCATTGATCTCTGTCATGAAAACAATGCAAGCTCCCTCTCTGGCAGCGAGCAAGGCACTGTGCGCTCTGAGGTAATTCCACAGCCATAGAAAACAGGATAGCTCACACCCTCGGGCCCTGAGCAGACTATTTGAGAAGTGAGAGGAATAGGATAATAAACTAAGACATATTAGATTATCAGTCCACCTGTCTGATTGTGTTATGTTGGGAATCAAGATGAATGGTGGCTGACTATGAATGTAGATGCAGATGTGGGGGTGGGATGGGAATATTTTTATGACATGTTTAATCCTACTTTATGTGTCTCAAGAAGATTTTTAAAAGTTATTTGTGGATTACAGCTAACTGAACCAGCTTATTTCTTTTGGCTCTGGCATTGTGGTCATATGAGAGGTACATTTCACGGTTGCATAACTTCTGTCTTTCTGAGGCATCTTATCTGTGGACAAGAGTAATATATGGAGTACAAGTATTTGAGGATTTAAGGAGTATGCTCCAAAAGTGTGAGTGTGCACCCACCATCTTAGAGTCAGTGTTAATCCACTGATAATAACCTTCATCATCTCCAAAAATACCAGAGAGTCAGTCACAAGACAGGAGCATGCCTTCAGCTATCTCCCATCTGAGAGAGTGCACATTAAATGTAGACCTGACGAAGAATAACAGTCTAGAGGCACCACCTCCTGAGACAGATTCAACTTTAGCTTGAGCAGTTGAGGGTCTACGCTGCAGAACCTCCTCTGGACCAGCCTAGTTTCACAGAAAAATATTACATTTTCATCACACAATCTATACAGATTGTGGTTTGCATGTCCAACCTGTTTTGTGTGGCTTAACTAATCAATTTGCTTGTCTGGAAAGAAACAGTTTGATGTGATACATTTGACAGTCTCTCTTTTATGAAAGTCATAATGTTTTCCTAGAAGAACTCTTTAATAATGCCTAATGGGAGATTTTTGCATACATCATACGGACATACACCTCCCTTTAAATTTAACTACATGTCAGGTTACAAGAACCATGTTTGGCCCATTTTCAAATTGTATTAAAATGAACTGTTGTTAACTCTTAACAGGTCTCATTCACACAAGCTCATATCAGATATCTTATCACTTATCCTTAATATTTATTATTTCATCATTTATGTCTTATCATTTCATAATACATTTTGTATTGACTTCATCCATTCACATTTTTAAATTTATTGCTCTCTCTTTGTATTTATGAGAACCAAAAACTTGTACTTTTGTACTTGTACTTTTGTTTGCTCGAATGCACCAAAACACGACAGAAAATCTCTTGTTTGTGAAAGCCACATGGCAATAAAAGATCAATCTGATTCTGATAAGATAAGATAATCCTTTATTGAATCCCCGAGGGGAAATTCAAGCGTCACAGTAGCGCAAAAATAAAATAAATAAATATGAATATGAATATGAATATGACATTCTGTTTGTGTCAAATGTTGCGAGTGCAGAAAATCATGCTTTTAAATTGCTTGTATTAGTCTCAAGGGCAAATTTATCACTTGAGGTTGCAGAATTAACAAGCCCATGGGTAAAAAGTGTGCATTAAAAGAAACAACTACGTATGCCTTAGGGGTTCTCTATCCTTCCATGCTTGTAAGAATTTCTTCCTGGCCCCTCCTTTGAGGCATGTGCAACCTCACAAGCAATTTTACTCTCAAAGTTTATTTCTGCTTGACATTCGAGGTCTAATTAATTGACAAACCATGTCATAATTTACTGCCAACAGTAAAGTTATTTTTTAGTCAAAGTCAAGGTGAACATCTATGTGGGAGTGGTCATACTTACAATTATTAATTATAAACTAGTCAAAAGAGTCATTGTTTTCTTCTTTCAAACTGTCAGATTGATTTAAAAAACAGAAAAATTTAAAGAGTATAATTATCCTAGAGGGTGCAAAAGCCAGGCAATGGTGGCCAAGAAGAACCTATAACACATGTGGACAGTCCTGGGCACAGAAAAACAAGATCTCTGCCAACTGTGTGTCTATTTTCTGCTTATGGACAAATTCTGCAACTGCAAATGATGAACATTGTTTTATTGTGCTCATGATATTTGACATACATGTGACACCATACAGGAAGGAAGTAAACAAAAGAAAGCTCAGGACTGCAAGCTATATTGCTGCACAAAGGAACATAAACCACTAAGTGGTCTTTGTTTGTCTAATTACAGAGCGACACAAACACAACAACATACAAGTATAAAATCAGACTGTTGCATTGGTGGGTCACTTAACTTGGTTCTCTGTTCCACCTCAGGAGGCAGTAACAGCAGTGAATCAGAGGTGAGACCAGCTGTGTGTATAAGCGTGAGCTGGCATCGTGCAACATACTGCTCTTACCAATGATGCTCATATCACTCAGATGATTCTGCCATGCCGACACGCTGTGTGCAATCACGAGTTGATGCAAATGCTGTGCTGTTTCCTTTCGGTTTATATGAATTTCCAAAGTGCAACAGTAGTGGTTTGACAAGGATGGCTTTTTTGTGCTCATGTGGTGCAGCTGTGTGTTTAAGGGGCTTTAGGTTCTTCTGCTTCACAGTCATGTGCATAACTCGTCCAGCCAAAGCCTTTGACGTGTCAACAGTCAACTTTCTGTCCTGATAAAAGGTTTAATTTGTGAGTATTTCACAAAATGTGGTGAGTTATTTTCCTATCCATTAGTACAAAAATAAAAAATAAAAAATGCAATATCATGTCTGCAGACATAAATCTATAGAGACTATTTGTGGGACTATGTAGCATTTTGCAGTAAGACTTGGGTTGTCTGGACAAACATGAAGCAGTTGTGCGTCTTGAGGAAGCTGGAGTGGGGAGGGTCACACTCTCCTCTCCCTTTGTGTCAGTGTTGTGTGTACAAAACCCTGACTGTTGACCTAAGGAACTTGCAAAGCTTTGATGTTGCCCTCAGTGGCTAGTGTCCAAGAGGAGGAAGACTGTGTGCACCGCTCAGTCAACCCTTCACACAGGCAAGCAGTGTCAACACACAACACAAGAAGAGAATGTCACACTTCACAGATAGTTGAAAGGAGTGCGTCTCATTATGCCACCTACAGCTGCTTTTGTCAGCGGGGGCTTGATGTGTGGAGGGGAGGGGCCCAGGGAGACGCTATGGCCTGGTATGGGGCCTGCTGCTGCGTGTTTGAAGTCACTGTTGGGACAAGGTCTTTCATATTTACAGAAAAGAGGAAAACTCAAGGGATGGCTGTGATTGGCAAACTGTTTTGTTGGTACGATAAATGGATTCAGCTAATCACTATTGCACCTGCCCTCTTCATCAACCTTCTAACAGCTCTATGAGTGTTAAAAGCACTGCTTTGCATGCACATTTTATTATTTTTTTTTTTGGCTCCTCAAACATGAAACTTCCTTTAATCTATTCTTACTCAAAAAGCCATTCAAACATCTTACATAAATTATGCTCTTAGCATTAGAATCAAAGGAGAGCACCATCTCTCCTCACGCTGTCAGTGAACTTTTTGATAGACAGACATATTGAGGCTCATTTTCTGAGTAACATATGTAGTGGAATACTAAAAGTGACTTTGAAACTTCACCGTACTCTCAGTTACAGAAGAACAGGCTTCTAAACCATCACTGCCATTTACTTTATGCATTTATTTATTTATTTACTTTGTCAGAAGACTACTATTAAAAATATATTAATGCAATGTGGCAAAAATAGAACATTGTCTTCTTCCTGACTCTGAAAACTAGGGCATAATGGAAATAGTTGACTTTGCTGTGAGATTGTGGAGTGAAATGCAGGAATTCCTTGCTGCAGTATGATCTGTGTGTACTAGTTCACCACAGTTTCACAATACTTTGTAAAACTGACCCAGAAGTGTTAATTTGCAATCTTTGACATAGTTTTTTCTTTGTGTTTTGTTTTGGTTTTTACTTTTATATGTACATTAAGACAATAATATATTTGCTTTTAAATATTTACAGTTGTGATGACCTATTTTGTGAAAGGTTGGGGTCCAAGCCAAGATTTGCCTTAAAATAGACTATTTCTTTCTAAACTCTAATATTTGGCTTACTTGCCAACTACATGTAATCCATATGCATGCCTGTTTCACAAAACAGCTGGGTTATATACATTATTTTACTGTTTATAACACACAATGCAGTTCTATTAATCATTTCAGCTACAATCATGCTGCATACTATCTGAAAAGAAAGGAAAAAAACACTATTCTTACATTTACTTTAACTTTATTTGTCAGCAGAAAGTATGAACCCAGTTTTCAGCATCAACTTTATTTTATATATTAACAAACATCCATTTTTGCTTTTCAGGCCAGCAACTCATTGTAATACTGCCATTCCTTCTCACCTACTCATGTCCTACTCTTCCTGTAAACATGCTTGTAAGAGTTCAGTAGCACAGGGACATCGTGACATTTTTCTCATTTAAAATTGTCCTCACATTCTCTTTAGGGGAGAGTCAGTCATGTCTCAGTCAGTATGTCCCTGTACTACTCAGTCATGGGTATGCAGTAGGTGAAGAATGCGCTTTTGCATTGTATAAAATCTCAGTGTACTTTCCTGCATTAACACTGCCATCGCAGAAGTGTAAATGACCAACCCTATACCATCCCAGAGCTTTGCTTTTCTGTGTATACAGTAGAGGATCCATCCATCCATACCCACTTCTTCATTCACCCTGAACCCATTTCTTTTCAAATAGACCTGGAAGACTGATTCAAGTCTTTCAGTTATATGAGCCACCTAAGATCATCATCATAGGTGACATCATTGTCACCTAAAGTTGATGTAAGGGTTCTTTTTGCATAGTAAAATTTTAAATGGTATTTGCGAATGCTGCTCAATATTGTAATGCTTGACAAGATATCAGCTAGTAATCCCTTGTCTGTCAAGTAAAAACAGCTGTTGATTTAAAAAGAAATTCCTGACACAGTGCTGCCAGAAGGATCAGAGTTTACTTGTGTCCATTTAAGGCTTACTCCCTTGCCCATTACACATGGAAATTTCTTAGGATTTCTTGATTAATTTACTAGTATTATGCACTGTACCAGGATGTTGTTATGCTCCCTTCCAATCTTTCCTTGGGGAAATCTGTTTTTGTTGTTTGTTTATTTATTTCATTGTATTTTTAACATTTCACTGATTAGATTTTTCTTTTTTCTTGGCAAAGTGGGGATCTTCTGCCCAATCTTTACTCCTCAGAGACTAAAGTCTTTCTTGGATATGCCTTTTACAAGCAAATGTTGACATTAATAGCTAGATTTTATTTTTCTTTCAGCTCCTCACATTGAAGCCCATATCATATTCATATTAGTCTGTAGGTCTAGAAAGGGTGGAAGAGCCTTCAGCTATCAGGCTCCGCTATTATGGAATCAACTCCCAACCTCAG
>JBAMYA010000024.1:13196797-13210452 GCA_037176975.1 Arrhamphus sclerolepis | reverse complement strand
CAGCATCAGAACTTTAAAGTCTATCCTCTGATGGACAGGCAGCCAGTGTAAAGACCTCAGAACTGGACTGATGTGGTTACATTTACTGGCTAAATGCCAAAGATTGTTTTCAAAAAGTGAAATAAATTATATGTAATTTGTTGCTTTAATTTAATGATTTAAAGTGTCTGGTTAATCCAACTGTTAACTAAAGGAAAGAAGACAAAAAGGTAAAGTTTAAGTCCTCAAAAGATCAAATATAGACGATTGAATGAAACCAAATTATAAGTGAAATCTTTCACCCACACAGACTTCATTAAATACATAAAGACAGTGTTATAGTTTAATTAATTTGTCCATTTTTTGAGCAAATATTGGCATCTAGTGATGATAGTAGTATTTGAATTATTAAAGCAGGCTAGGTAGTTGTCCCTAAAAATTTTTAGCTTCTATCTTAGCACAAGCAAAGTTTCCAAGATGCACTGTAGTCAGAATGAGCCACACAACAGCTTGCTTCCAGGAGGAGGCAGTCTCACACAATGCCTGCCACAGCCCTTGCTCCATGTCTATTGTATAAATCAGCCATAACCCTGCTCCTGATGAAGGGGAGAGCCAAGCGTAGAAGAACATGGCCAACTCCTCTCCATCAATCAGAGCACTCCTCTTCTACCCAAACCAAATTGACCTGCCTATGCACTGGCCACGTCCAAGCTCACTGTGGAAATAAATCATGCTGAATCAGAGCAGGATACCTGTCAGCTCCAGTGAATTCACCATCCCTCCCTCTGCTCTCAGTGGATGGAAACTTGTGTCTGTGTCTGGCTCAGCACTTCAGCAAGGGCAGAATGAACAGTTGACTGAACTGCACATGCAAAGAATCAAAAAGAAAAAAAATAAATGAATAAATAAATCTGAGTGCTCTTAGCTGAGTGAGTTGTGGAATTTAATTATTTAATCTCTTAGGATATTCATTGTTGACTCCATCACATCTTTAACAATCTCTACTACAGAATCATTGGTGGAATGATTAGGGTGAAGCGAAAGTTTACAATCAAAGTGTAAACTTCCTTTCTTTGAGGATCAGTGCTTTGACATTTGTCAAGCTGGCATTGGTGCAGAGTTGTCGATATGTCCTTGCATCAGTGCTGACAAGACAAATTCACTGACACTCATCGAACCTGACAAACGCAGAGACTTGGAGTCTAATTTTAATTAGAAGTACAACCACAACAGCATGCCCCCAATGGTATTACATGCCTCCTCTCATTTTTCAGCTGTCCTCTTGTTCTCTGGTTGTAAGGCCTGTTTTGTGGCTCTAAGCCACAGGAAGTTTCACAAAATGAGCAATGGTGTGGGGGGAGATAATGTGAAGAGGGCTGGCTTTAAATCATGGTACTTCTCATCTCCTCTCATCCTGCACTTCACCTCTGTGGCCTGGTGACAGATGACACAACGTGCGGTCCAGGCTGCATCTCCTCTCTTGGGTCATCCATTGCCCCCGGAGTGATAAGTGGTTCTGTCCTGGTGTGTCTCCTCCCAGGATGCACAGTCAATCACATGACACAGCTACAGTACAACAACACAGCAATAACAAAAGTCGAAGCGACATCTGTATCACCTCAAGTGACAAAAGAATTTCTTGTCGTAACACCAGCACAGGATTTCTACTTTTGCCATAAATGTTAATGACTCACAGGTAGTGATAGTATGAGTTGAGAACCTCATCTGAGAACATCAAAAAAGAAGCACTGAAGAGCACATACTTTTTAATAGCACTTGAAGATTTTATTATCCAGTTTGTCATCTGTTCATCAACTTCACCCATAGAGTGAAGTCTGCAGAGGCACAGGTTAACAACTACAACTATATCTACTTCCACCAAAATGACATACTTGTCAAAAAATATCTGTAATGCACTTGTACCCTTGCATGACAGTGACTACAAATTCCCACTTTGCAGGCAATACTTACCTTTTACAACTAGTCTGTGCATGGCACACCTCACAGACATTGCACTACCTTAGAAATTCACTGGTCCAAACCAAGAAATTGTCCTGCACTTGATCCTTGTTATACCACAGCTTGTCTTTTGAAGTCTTTGGTGTATATTTGGAAAAAATAAAACGGGATTTAATGGTTAAGATTCTTTGGAGGAGAGTGGTTCTAGTTTAGATTTTTTTCTAAATTGCAATTTTAATATATAGCTGCCGTGGCAAACATTTTAAAGACTAACACAGATCCCCTCTGTGAAGTTTAAATGCATGGCAGCACTGTCAGAAGTACAGCTTTGATTCTCTGTGGGATTACCCTAGCTGGAGACATGTGTAGCCTACTCCTGGCACAAGAGGCTGTTTGCAAAAAAAAAAAAGAAAAAAAAGAAAAAAATGGACTAAGGCACAATCCTCACCAACACACAATATTGTGCATGTAACCCCCCATCCCCCACCCCCACCCTACCCCATCCAGCAGTACAGGAGATAAATGAAAAGGAAATGAATGAAACCCAAAAAGGAATTGGTTTTAAGTCCTGTTGCGAGCTTATCGAACACTGAGGTACAGCACTGATACACTAGATGGCAGCACAGCTGCACCACTGCAGCTCTTATGGATTTACTATTTAGACGTGTAGTCATCTTACCTGATCATTTGTATGACATAGCATGATTACATACAATGTCACATCCTCCCGTTCAGCTGCTGTTAGACATGCTGCCTGTTCTAAAACTCCCCATGTGTACACCATCATCCTTCGGAGTGAAAAAAAATCTAATAACATGGCTGAGTGACTGCTCAGCCTGCATGTCTTGCTGTTGTGAGTTTGCATGAAAAGAAATATGCATAAATTAAAGTTGAACACTGACATGCCCTCACTGGCCTATTCCATCCCACAGAGATGGAAAAAAGTAGTCTGACTTCTGGAAGAGAATTTTTTTGTTAATCCCTCAACCTGATCACAGTTTGCCAGGTAATTCCTGGAACCTGGCACTCTATCAGAGAAGAGAAATTGGGCTTAAGATGTGCAGGCCTTCTGGTCTTCTAGAGTCTTTAAGAGTGCTACAGGGGAGGAATTGGAAGTTTGATGCTTGTTGTCTGCCCTTCATAATTTGCTTCTGCTTTGTGGTGATCCAATATTAATTAAACTGAAACTTTTCGTGTACATATACATCCTGTCTTGTAAAAAACAAAAAAACAAAAAACAAAAACAAAAAAAAACAAGACAGGATGTGTATGTATATTTAAAAGGTTATTTTTAAAAAGGTATGTTAATGTTTTACATGCTAGGACATAAGAGAATAAAATCTGGTCCTCAGTACACAAATTTAACAATAGATTAAAAACAACTCATGAATGATAAAACTGTTTATTTATTTAATACAGTACAGAAATAAAACAAAGAAGCATATAATACCCTTACTGCTTCTATACAACTAAAGAGAGAAAGTAGCAGCTAGGTGCTGCTTATCAAATACACTTTATTAGTTCATCATCAGTAAGTGTGAGTACCACTATAAACGTAGAATAATGTGCACTTTGCTCATCTGGAGGATTCAGGCATGTTTTAACACCAAAGACATCAGCAACATTATTAGAGAAACAATTGTTGTTGCTCACTAATTTAGCGGCAAGTGTTAGTGGCTATTTCCAAACAATCCATCCTTCTGCAGTGAAAACAAAAGGAATGAAAAATAAATGTAAGACAACTACCAGTTATCCCAGGATTGGATGTCTCAGTAAATTCATTCCAAGCTCAGACCTTGCAATGCTCAGAGAAATAAGAAAATCCCTGACATCTACTTCTCAGACTCCACTTATCTCAATTAGCACATGAAACTTTGTGACAGCACATTTAGAAAAGTGTGATCATTAACTCCTCTGTAAACCAAAGTGTTCTAGAGACGAATTTGAGGTTGTCTGCCCAACAGCTAAGGCTTAACTGAAACTGGGTCAGGCAGCATGACAATGATCGCAATGGCTCTATTGGCAAATCGACCGCGGAGTGGATGAAAGAGAAAAGATTCAAGTCATTGCAATGGCTCATCCAGAGTCCAGACATCAGTGCAGCTGAAATCCTGTGGTGGGACCTGAAGAGAGCTGTGCAATAATGAATTCTTTCCTCACTAAACTGAAACAAACATATAAAGAAGATTAAACTTCCTCCACACCGATGTGAGAAACTGTTAACATCAAATGGAAAATGATTGTTTCAAGTTATTCAGTGATTGTACTTAGTTTTCCATGCACTGATAATGAATTTTGCCTTTGCATTTGTTAAACAAATAATGAAACACTAACTGTTATTTATCTGACACTGCATTTACTGTAAATACTTTTAAGACCTTGTAAGTACGATAAGCTTTTTTCTATATGCCCTGATACGTAAAATCTTAAAATTGCATGAGGGTGTTTTTTGTTTTTTTGTTTTTTAAATTTTTTTTAAACCTAATTTTATTTGTTTGTATTTATTATCTCCTCAATATACATATAATTAGAGCTGAGAAATGACCATGTCCAAATATGAACCGTTGTTGTTTTTATTGTAGCTGTGAATGTTGAGTTGGTGTAAACATACTTTTCGACTCTGAGATGCCTGTCACGATTCATTCCATCATGACTGACTGTGTTCCCCAGAGCAAGGGGGGAAAGCTTATCGTCTCTTTCCTAATTTCATGCCCTGTAGCAGACAGCCTTCAACTATGGAACAAACTCAGGACGTGGCCATTATTGATGCCCTAATTGCTCCACAGGAAGTGTATAAGAAAAGCAGAAAGTACATATCCAATCATCATATTAAAACGGAGCTTTAGGTGTGATTTTCCCACAAAAGATGTAACCTTTCTGCTTCAGTATTTTCAGGATAAGGTGAGCCTGCTCCTGCATTAAAATGTACTGTAAGCTGTGATAACCTATCCAATATCGGCAACTAATGAGGCAGAAAGAGGAGCTGGAGCAGACAGACACTATCATTTCAGCTCCATGCGTTTTCATGTGTAAGATAAGCTTTGTCAGAGGTCAGATACTGTGTGATAGTTTGACCAATTTCCAGCACTATTTCTGGCAGCGGCTGTCGATTTGATGGCAGCTTGGATTGCCAGCTGTGGTGAATGGGCAGCTGCAGTACTTTTGGCTCACTGGGGAAATCTGTTTGGGCTGCTTGCAGCTGAACTGCAGAGCACTTTTACTCTTGGTGAGAAGATTGCTCTCATGTTTTATTGAACGTTGCCCTGGGCACCTCTCATCCTTGAGAATCTGATTCTGCCAAGGTTCACCTTATGACCTTAATGTGCAACCAATAGGGTGTTGCAATTCAGTCACGCTGACCCCTCAATCATCCTCATCAGCCTCATAGAAGCTCTGGGTAACATTTATGGGCCATTCTCAAAGTGGATTGATGTCTTTGCTGTGCACCTGCTTTGTATTTAACTGCCCTTGCTCTTAAATAACCTGCCAGCTTCTGCGTTTTTTAACTCCTCAGATTGCAGATGAGGGCAAATGTTTTACGTTATCGTTTCTTGTTTTCTTGTGCAGTTGACAAGCTCCACATACCTGGCATATGCATGTTCTTTTGCCAAACATATTAAAATTGGGTCAAGGCCCCTCAGCATGCCAGCAAAAGTCTAGCCTCCATGTTTGACCTCCATAACTGTCAGCCAAACTGGATTGTAGTGGAGATTTAATCCACTAAAGCTGTCACAGAGCCAGCAATGCTGTCATATAAAACAAGCTCAGTTCTCTGTTATCTACTTTATCGCTTAACCTCGGCACAGTTTTAACAAAATAGGGTCAGGAATAATTCTTGGTTACATTTAAAAACAATGCCAAAAACTGAGTCTTCCTTTCAGACATTTATGTATAATTAAACAGACTGTAATTATGCAAGTTTCTGTGTGTACTTTCAGCACTGCAGAGATCAGGCTAATGTCTGTATGATACCAAGAGTTCAGCATCATAGTTAAGATAATTAATATGCTCACATTGGCTAATTAGCACTGATTGTCAAACAACAGCACAGCTGAGGCTCGTGTGAAGATGTTTATTCTGAAGGTTCCTCAACACAACTGTGACACACAGAGGACGCTAAAGAGGATAAATTGAAACCAGATGATCTCTGTAGAAGGGAAGCTAAAAGAAACATATAAAAAAAACAACGTTCTTTAAGGTTTATATATTTCTTTGAGAATTATCAATTGGCCTTTGGAAATAATAGTCTTATTGAGACATCTAAGACGCCTCATTTGACGAAAACTGAAAACCTGAAAAAAATTAAATATCCTCCTAGTGAGACCGTGACAGAGCAATCACACATCTGGCTTTCAAATGTTCACTATTTCAGACTCCATCTGGTTTGTACTCTTTTTTTAAGCAGCTGTGAGACCACATGGGGAGTCGACATCACCAGCTGAATGATTCTCGTCTTACTGTGCTTTCACATAACTTTAACTTTTGCTTTCAAATGGAAATCAACATGAAAAACTGGAAATCTGATCAAATAACATAAATATTTCCACACTGAAATAGACTGCAGTGGTCACAGAACAATCTGATAGAATACTACACATCACAGCCACACATCTTTATTTATTTATTTTACACGACTTCATTCAAAGGACAAAAAAAATCTGTTGTTGCCTCACAGATTCTTATTACTTGTCAAAATGCATAAACATCACTTTAATAATCGATCAAGCGTGGCATCCATTTGTGTGTGTATCTGTGTGTGTGTGTGTGTGTGTGTGTGTGTGTGTGCAGTGGCTCCTGTCAGTGTGCCAACCGTGAGTGGATGCACGGTTCTCACTGGCTAACTCTGCAGACTCTGCCTTGATGTGCCCGACTTCCCTGTTGTGGTGGTGGGATTACTGCCGGGATTAACGGGATACTGAACACGCCCATCGATAGAACAGACATCACAGCTCTCTTCACGTACACTCCTGCTTCAGCCCCTTTATTGCGACTTCCCCAACTCAAAGAACCACAAATAGCAAATTATATGACTATGACCGTAGGGGAAGAAGTCAGACACCACGCAGTAGAGATTAGGCCAAACAAACTTGCATTTGGCTGCTTCAGGGTACTCAGCCCAAACACGGAGAGCTGTCTCTTGCGTTCCGGTTTGGGCAAGATTAAGAAGCTGCAGACAGCACTGACTTGCACTAGAGTGTGGAAAACAGCTACTGGTGTGCTATTTAGCTATCTAAAGAGAGCTACTAATATAAACATGTAAACTTAAGCATTACAATTTCCAGTCAAGACAGATGTTTAATGTTTTTGTGACTATCACTGCAGGAAATGATGGCAGGTTACATCACACAGTTCAAGAAGCTGAAGGAAAAGGGGGCTGAGAGGGCTAAGGCTAGCTCCCTAGAACATCAGCGTTCAAGTTATATCATCCTAATTTGGTATAAACTGTACACTGTAAACTATACACTGGTAGCCTAAGGGTTATCAATCACTAGGTTCTTCTAGGAGACTGGACGTGGTGACTCTACAAAAGAGTTTAAAAGCCTCCAGCCTGCAATGATCACGCACACACAGTGTTAAGAATGCAAAACTATATTTGAGGAAAAAAGAAAAAGGAAAAAAACTTAACTCATCAGCTTTCGCAGGCAAAACCTTTAAATAAAGAAATAAATGTGTTTATTTTACCCAAAAGTTTGGTGAAACTGTTTCTCATCTATCTCCAGTGATGAGACAAATCAAATCATATGTGCCATATGCAGTTAATGTCTTCAAAGTTCACCACAAGGCTTTATTTATTTATTTATTTAATTCAGAATCTTACAAAATCAAGATCTGCAAAGTTTGATTTCCATTAAAAATGTCCTACAGCATTGGAATAAGGCAGTATTCAGAACCTGTGTCCAGATGTGAGGGAGGCATCCCAGCTGGATGGAGCAGCTCCACAATGTCCACAAAGCAGTCTCTTCAACGGAAATTAGCGACCCAACCCACAAGCCCTATATACAAGCGTCCAGTATGAGAATACTCAGTTTAACATCAGTTAACTCTTTATTTGCATACAGTTACAAAAAAACAAATAAAACACTTAACAAGAAATAAATATTTAAGAATTTGTTTGCAATTCTTTCGACTAGAACATAAAAATATATTGACATTCACTTAACTCAGCTCAAGTTCACAAAATACATTTGGCGTGTCTCATCACTATATTATCAGCCACGCAGGCCCCGCTACTTCAGCTACTAGGATGTAATCAATCGCCATATCGAATGTTAAGTTGCACTTTTAAAGGATAATAATGATAATGACACATTGCCACTGTCAGATAAAACAATTGGCTAAACTACCAACTCACCAGAGGGTTTTTATGATGCAACGCATTTTTTTTCCTTTTAACTGACAGAGAAAACTGGTTGCTGGATGGAGTTGAACCATGTTTTAAGTTTTCCAGACTTGGTTTTAATGTTAGCTGAGCAGTTTGTATGGGAATGTAACAGAGACTGTACAGGCGTATCACATGGAGAAAGAAAAATAAAAATTGCTTTTACTCCTTCAGAGACACTGAAGCCATTCTCTCTGTCATCAAACAGAACAGACCCTCCAGCACCTCAAAGATTTGTTTTTCTCTGATTTATCCAAATTAAAACTTAATAGAAAATAATGTGTTAGTGTGAAGAGTAAAGGGTTGATATTTACTGCAAGATTAATCAAAATAAGATATAAAACAGAAGCGGTTGTAGTTTTTACCACACTGTCAGCATTTGGAGTGAACTTGTTCCTGTGCTCCACTTTTATCACCTATAAGAAAAAAAAAAATCAAAATCTTTGTGAAACTGGTCTTTTCTATTGACACTGTGTTCTTATCAAACATCTCCTACCTAAGCAGGCCAGGTTTATATGTCACAGTATAAGATACCAATGCTACATGAAGCAAAGTGTAATGTATATTACAATATCAAAGTGATGCCAGCTCTCACATGGGTTAATTGAAAACCTTTGGGCGATGTGAGCTACAGCTCAGAAAGTGTTGATTTATCCAGTGAGAAATGTCAGCATTTGTTAACTCAAAATCATCTTTGATTTGTTATCAGAGCTGTGAAACATGCATGCACACCAAACTGCCAGGCGAGTTATTAATGCTGTTGATCGCACTCGATCTGAACAGTCAGCAAACATTGGCAGAGATTTGACTTTTACATGCTGTAGGGATGCAATATTTAAATCAGTAAATACTGTGGTACTCGAGGCATATATTTGAAATCACTATTTTTTTTTTTAACTGCCAGTCTGTGGAAAAAGAAACAAACAAAAAAAGTCCCTGCTTTTTATTTCCTCAACAGATATTTTAAAAACTTTTATTTTAAAATCGAACATAAAAAACAGTTCTTATGCTTTGACCTTCAGCAAAAGTGGATTGTGCCTCTTAAGCACAATTTATTTGTTTTTTATGCAAGAAATAGTTTGACATTCAAAGGACTATTTCATCTCTTGATAACAGTTTTAAGCCAAAACTGGCACCGACTGTACAGAAAAGTGCAGCTACAGCTGCAGCTGGGCAGCTTAACTTCTAACAAGAACAAATTAAAGGCAGTCTTGCTTTTCATAAAGGTAGCGATATCTATCTGATTGGAAAGCAGCAATCAGACTCCAACTGCTCATGGTAAATAATGATTAGTAGAATGACATTTTAGATGTTTTAAATTCAGGAATGAGTACAGATATCAAAACAGTCTAAATAAGGACATTTGAGAAAACAAAAAATAAACAAAAAAGAAAACACACAAAAAACAGAATTCATACCATTTTGTTTATCAGAGGATGGTCTACAACTTTTAAAAATGCAATATGATCAGATCAAAGAACAAACTATACAATGTGACAATGTGATCAGAAAAAAAAACAACAGAAAAGCAAAACATGAAATCTCTTGGGTTCATACAGTCTATAAGGTAATAAAAATACATGGAAATTTAAAAATCATTATTATGTGGATGTTTATTTATGTATTTTATTTTTTCATACTGGTTCAACTTTTCTTATTTGGGATTGTGCACAAAGATCTGGATAAGTAGGACTTTTCCAAGGTCATTGATGGGTGGGAGGGCTGGAGACCAAATAACTGATCAACCAACAAGGGGTTTGTTCTAATACCTCAACCATGTCAGCTCCATTTTCTACCTGTATAGTCAACTTTCAGTGCTTAGCGACAATGTTAAATATGCATTTTGGTGCCCTCTCTTTGTAAGCTGGCAATAAAACTGAGAATAGAAACATTAATATGCTTGTACTTGCACATGTGCCTAAATTCACCTCAGCAGATGTTATTTTTATCTGTCAAACAGAAGTATGATGTACACTGAAAACACATTCCCTTCCTCCTGGCACTCGCATCTATCACCAGTTTATGGCCACTCTCCCCACGCTGGCACATTTCTGCTGTGACATCCATCTATGTCAGCGTCTTGACTTGCATATCCGGAGGCTTGTCTTGTTTCTCTGCTCTTAAAGTGCTTGGAGCATATTCTTGATAGGTTACACCACATGTTTTCTCTGCATCTGGAAGCTACTCTGGGCGCTCCCTAAAGGGTGACTAGAGCAAGGCCACAAAATGTTTTTGTCATGCTAAATGCTGAATGAATGTTGGGCTCCTCAAGTAATTGTTTTTGTGTTACATCTGAAGCGAAAAAGAATGTGCTCCTACAGGAACAAGTCTGTGCTCTTTCCATCTTCCTCTCTGTCCTCTTAAAATATACTAATATTACTTAGGAGACTGATCAACCATTCAGCTGACAAAACTTGTGTTTCTTTTCATTTTGACTTTTGATCGCTGTAAATTAGGATGAAATATTTATGTTTTGATTCATGAGAAATATTCATACAACCTTTAGTCCTACTCTTTTTTGAGTTTTAACGCAACACTTGTGCTCCAGAGGCACTTTTGGTGTAGTCTGCTCAATCTCCCTTAATACACACATTCTCCATGCAGGTAAATAGAAGAGGATCTAAATTATCCCATGGCAGCGCTACTGGAAAAAACCCTGCTCACAGATGCTGCTGCTGCTGCTTATCACAGTGCTGCAGTAATGGGGAGGAGCTCATATATGCTCACAGCAATAGCTTGTGGCAACATCCTCCTGCATCCAGATAACATGAGCTTCGGTCACAAACTCTGTGTATTTGTATATTGCCGTATTCTCTTCATTCCCCTTCATTAGTTAGTAACACCCCATCACATTTGCCAAAACTTGTCTGCAGGCTACAATCACAAGAGTATGAACAAGTAACTTTTTGTTAAAGTGAAACAAGTCTGTCATGTGCAAGTCTGTATTGAGTTCTTCAACTAAGGTTAAAAATAATACTTGTGGTTTGTTTCTGAAAGATGTTAGACAGCTGGAATTGTTCCTGCTGAAATATGCTCACTGATCCTAAAATAGGCAAACAAAGATTGCTGCATCAGTGGTAGTGCAACTATTACAGCACAGTAGCCATTGATTTACATTCTGCTCTTCATGTTCTCTGCTCATAAAATGAAGTAAGTTGAAAATTAATCAAGTTCTGATGCAACTTTGCTGAAAGCAGTATCAGTCATTCACCTTTGCTGTCTTGACATCTAAACTTCGCTTTACCATCAGAGGGCACTAAAAATCCACCTGATGCTTTCACACAAAGTCAATGTGCATTAGAATCAAAGCTCTAGTGTCTTTTATAAACCTTTAATAAAAAGCAGGAAATGTTTTCAAATGTGATCAGATTTAGAAATGACTATTTTCAATGAGCCATTGATGACTTAACTGTAGCCTGAGTACAGTGTTTATAAGACTATGCAACTTGTCAGACAAGGTTGCAACATCTTGTATAAAGGATGATTTTTTTGATTTTGGGTGAAAGCTATATGTTCATAAAAAAGTTCAAACAGGCTATGCATAAAACTGGGTGAAACTGGAAAAAATGTTTGGGGGATACTATGGATTTCTATTTGTTGCAATGACACCTCAGCATATTTTCTCATAGATAGCCTTCTTGCCTTTATCAGCTGAAATCACTTAAAACAGATATAACATTTGAAGGTTATGTGTGTGTGTGTTTTGCAAGAAATGTGTCTTTTCCCCAATGTTTTAAGCTTTCACGAATCAGATTATAATATTTACCCAGTGTAATGGCAATAAACCATGTTATTCATTTTAACTATACTAGCACTGACTCTGCAACACACTCTGCAAATAAAGCGATCAAAAGCAGGTTCAGAAAACAACATGACGTTTGATCATTCTTCTGGCACAAGATAAAGCCCACGCAGGGTTAATCCTACCAACCTACCAATCCTACCTTGGACGTGGCTTCCTGAGCGGATGAACAGTGACAGATGATGAGTTTAGTACCCTGAGGATTGCGCACAAGACAGTCAGTGATCTGCAAACAGCCGTTAAACACTGCAGAGTCCCAGGCGCGGCGGAGGACCTGGAGACAGGCTCAGTCTCTGAAAGACACTGATCAAAACGGAGCTTTCCCTACTTTCAAATCACATCTTATGATCGGGACATCAGATCTTCAGAGGAAGACGCCGGGGGAGTTACGCACAACTTTTACGCAAACCCGAGGGGCTGCAGATGCCCGGATCTCCATGCTATCTGGAACGCGGACTACACTCCAACTTCTACTTCCACAGGTGTGATGATGTTAAACGCGCGAACTGCAGGGATGAATAAAACTATCTGCCCTATGCTCTGCTGAAACAAAACCCAACCATACGGACGACGGAGCCGCGCCGCGTGCCAAAATGAGCTTTCACTGGCGGAGCTGGATGATCCTACAGATAGTATTTGCGACCATTACAACAGCACGCACACAAGGTAAGTGAGCCGGCAGGAACATATTGCTTGTTTTGATTCCCTAGGATGAAAAACAGGCTTAACAATGAGTACAAGACCAGGGTATGCCAGGGTGCAGCGCACCTGAGGTCTCTTGGGACTGCCATGTTTAAACAACCACTGTGTCTTCAATGGCAATATAAAAGCAAGAGCATCAGTAAATATCTCTACAAGTCAAAATTAAAAAAATAAATAAAATAAAATAAATAGTGTCCTCATGGGTGCTACAAGCTTACATGTTAGTCCACAATTATGTTCCAGTGAGCATTACATGGGGAGAATTATCTGTCTAATAAGCGGTATGGGGATGTTACAGTGATGATAGGCATTTAGAATGAAATCATTGAAAATGAAAATGAAAATGATTTGATATTTATTAAAACTCCGTGCCTAATGCTCAGTACTTTTGCCTACTCTATCCTTAAGGATGTGTCTGCTAAAAAAGAACCCACATTTCATACACTGCAAGCAAAAAAGAAAAAAGAAAGAAAAGAAAAAAGAAAAGAAAGAAAAAAGCAAAAAAAAAAAAGTATAACTTGGTAATGAAAAGGGATGAGGAGAGCATATCAAAGGCTTTAACTTTAAAGCCATTCATGACCATTTTAGAATTAATGCAGGCTGACTTTTAAGAAGATGACAAAAATCAAGAAATTGTGACAAAACTGATTTGTAAAGGAGCTTTAAGAGTTTCATTAGAAACAGCAATCCTGACCAATCACAGCAGCTTAAGCCTGCCTCAATCATTTCTGAGTCAACCTCAGTCATTCCCTTTCTCCCCTCTCTTATCTTCTCCATCAGGTCCACATACTTCAGAGATTTGCATCCTATGTGATCAATACTGCATCATCTTTG
>JBAMYA010000024.1:13183659-13194244 GCA_037176975.1 Arrhamphus sclerolepis | reverse complement strand
AATTCCCATAAACACACTCCTAAACCTTGTGGACAGTCTTCCCAGAAGAGTTGAAGCTGTTATAGCTGCAAAGGGTGGACCGATGTCATATTGAACCCTGTGGATTAAGAATGAGATGTCACTTAAGTTCATATGTGAGTCAAGGTGGGTGAGTGAATACTTTGGACAACATAGTGTAGCTCATTGAAGCCATACGTATTGTATGTTAACACTCAACTGAAATTCTATTGAAAAAAAACAAAACAAAAAAACAAACAGAAAAAAAAACATTCTACTGAAATATTGAGAGGGAACATTTGTGTGCTTTGTCTTTAACTTGCCATAGGTCAATTACAAACAGTTGTCTAAGGTCAGCTATAATCTTCTTTATCCTCACAACATGAATGTTAAATGCACAAGTCAACAGATGATCCATGCCACTGTTTACATGGTGGCTTACCATTAAATCCTTAAAACATATCATAGAATATGCATGCTATGTTGAAATCATATGAAACTAGTATTTAAAAGTCAGTCTCTAAATCCTAGAATCATTAATCCAGTATGCTGTACTACACAAAGTAACTGATGCACAAATATGGTATGTATTTGATTGAGTAACATATTATTTATTTTTAGATTCATTGCTGACAATCTAAAAAGAAATTAATCCGTTTTTTTTGTTGTTGTTTTTTTAAAGCCTTTGTGCCACATCTATCAGACTTTGCCTTACCACCCTAAAAAGATACATCAGGGAGGTGGAAGAAAAACAGGGGTGGGGGGGTACAGATCCAAAATGTAGTCGTCTGAAGATAGGAAAATGTAGCCGGTCTCACAATAGGAACACAAAGTTTAATATTTTGTGGTGTGGTACAGTGCACTGTTCAGTGTTCTGTATTAATGTAATAATTTATTATTAAGCCTTGTCATGTGCTTGTTTCATGGGAGACCTGAACCATTTATTTATAACACTGAACTTGAACCAGCTGTGACCGTCAGTAATGCTGAAGAGTGGAAGGTCCTAGGATGATAATGAAGCTCAGTTTTCTGGTGTGACAGTGCACAGTGTAACACCACCTGTTATGCAATGTTACCTTTGTGGCAGTTTTATGTAATGCAACACATAATCATTTTACGATTTTAAAGAGGCTTGCACTGATTTTTAAAGTGAAGAAAATCCAGGTATTTTAGCATAAAAAATAAAAAATAAAAAATCTTTTACAGTGAAACTGCTTTGCATACACATTCTGGGGTGAGACTGACTTGAAATTGAGGTAGTTTAAGAATTGAAGCATGCAACAATGCATGTAAGAAAATTACATTTCTTAAACCACATTTGGCATCCAACAGAGTTTGAGAAGTAATTTCAACAGAAGATAAACTAAATTATCATTATGTATGATATGTATCGATATAGCTATATTTTAAATCATTTTTGATTTGGAGGATTCTCAGATACAGAGAATGGTTTCACTTAAAATTATTCTTTAATTGTGTTGTATCAAGACTACAAGTTAATTTTTGCATTTATCTCCATGTAGCAAAGACTGTTTTGTTAATAACAGATTTATTTATGTCATTATTTCTGCATAAATACAGTGAATGTATTTTTAATAGATTTTGGCCGAAGCAGGCAGGTGGGAATCAGTCATTAAATTAGTTTAAATCTTCCTTTGCCTACTGTTTAACAATATTGCCTGCTGCAATAATATGATTGCTGTAAACAAAGCTAGACATTTATGTTTTAATTTTCTTTTCAGTGATGGATCTCCTCCTGAATATCCAGAAATTTAAAAAGAGGCATCAACAAATGGAACAGATGCTTATTTCCCAATTCTTAATAACAAGTTATCTAAAAAAAATAAAATAAAATAAAACCCAAGCAAATCAAACAAACATAAAAATTGACTTTTGCAGATAATTTATCAGAAGAGAACTAGCTTCCTTATTGCAAAGATGATGTGGCGACTAATAAAAGAAAAAAATGCAAGTAAAGTTGTTCTTGAAAAAAGAGGCAATATAAAGGTGTTACAAAGGCAATGTTAGGTGTAACTTCTTTACGCCTTATATTTAGGTGACCTGACTTTCTGTGAGATGAGGATATATAATTTGATTTAAAATATATTTCAGACTGATATTGAAGTTTTAAAAGTCAGGTCAAAAAATTAGTCATTGTGCTTTTGTGTCTGTAAACTGATTTCAAAAGCTAGAGCGTTCACTTGAGATATTTCCATTATGATAATGACATTTAGAATGAGATACACAAAGTTTTATCAGTTCTTATTGTTTGTCATACTAGTTAAGAGGAAAGCTTAAGGCTTAAGGTTAAGCTCAGAAGCCATTTTAATTCTTTGAAGCCCTACTAAACTGATCAGTTGTCCTTGTGTGTGTGTATGCGTGTGTCTACTCTAACATATTTGAAGTTTATTCTTTGATGCAAAGGAGAATTAAATTCTTCAATTATGTTTTTGTTTCTAACAGTGAGGCTTAGTGATAAGATATCTTCACTTTAACAAGCTTATTGCAATATATTTTTATCTTCCAGATGTGAGCAGTAAAGAATTGGCTGAAAGTAGGAGCACAGTGCCTTTCCCTGTCTTCTTGCCAGTCACCTATGAGGTTCGAGATGCTGACTACTTCTTCCTTAAGGAGGCTGGGCAGGAATTCATGAGGAACTCCAGCATGCAGAGTCACACACAGCCCTTTGTTATTTTAGGAGCCAGCCGCCAGCCAGCTGTCAATGCCACCTACGGCACCATGTCAACAGAGCAGCTTGTGCCTCTGGATCTGGTCCAGTCTGTGCAGCTCTTTAATGCCCCAGATGTCTTTACATTTAACTGGAAAATCCAAGCCTTTGTGCTGACGCCTCGAGTTTTCTCTTCCAAGCCCAAAGTGCGAGTCCTCTTCTATGTAGCAGGAAGGGATTGGAGCAGGGTGGAGGGAGCTGCTGATGAGTTACCATGTGTGACAGTGTATGCTTTTTGGCAAACCCAGGAGGTGAGGGGTTCCTGTGCCATTGGAGGGGAGAGGGGGACCTGCATGGCCGAGCTGGCTCCTGCGCTCAGCTGGTTTGCTCCAGGATCAGAGGGCACTAGCAGAGAGCGGCAGGATCCATCTGCTGGGAATCCAGTTGAACTGTACTACCAGGCTCAGCCAAGAGTTGGTGGTAAATGTAATTCTGTGAATGGAGGTCGTTGGAGTAGCTCGCAGCAGCAGTCAGAGTATGTTCCTGTGACTCCCATGCAGAGGATTGGAAGCGTGCGCCTTCTCCAGGTACCTAAGGGAATGGCAACGCTTTCTCGACTGAAGCTTGGCAACGCCATCGTCATACGGACATCCTCCAAACCTCTGAAGAAGACTGACATCGCCACTTTCTATATACTCATGGTTGGCTCTGCTCAACTGACTAACTTCACTCTCAGGTAAAATTGTTTGTGCTGTTGCTTCACAGTTTGAAAAAGACCACTAATGTGAACGGCTTCAGTAATGGTATAATCATTGCAAGAGAAATATCATCATTCAAAGTATTACATTTCTTGCATAAATCCAGAGGCATCAAAATAGCGCCATATTAGGGACAGTGAGATAAAGCAAGGATTATGACATTTCACTGAAAATATCAGAGGCCTTTCTGAGAAATATGGTAGAATATTTGTTTGAGCACAGCCTGATGACATTAAGGACTGTTTAAAAAGCAGTCGTCATCAAGATTGACATGGAAATAAAGTCACATGTGACTTATTAAAGGGTAAGCTTAGCATCTGTGCTGTATCAGTGCACTGATGTTCAGTGTATGAAAATAGTTAAGATTAGCAGAATGGCTCAGTATCATTTATGTGTCTGTTCAGAGTCTGCAAGAAAGGATGTTCCTATTTGATAGGAAATGAGAACATTTGTAGTACCATCTTCAATATATAGTTATTTCTCTGAAGGTCTGAAATCCGTGTAATAAAGGCAGATTTAATACTTACATTTATTTAAAGAAAAGAGGACCAATTGTTTCTGACTCAATTTTGAGGGGAAATGATACAACACAGTGCCTCAAAACTGGAAGTAGTTTTCAGTGATTCCACTGAGCCACACTGTGGCAAAGTTAAATTTGCTGAGGTTAGCCAACAGAACAGAGAAGGAGAGATTCACACTAACTTGATTACAGATTGATTTTATTTTATTTTATGGTTTTGTAATTATTAAATACATTATCTACTTTAGAGCAAGCAGATGAATAATGATCTGTCAGGAGCCATGAAATGCTTTTTACCTAACGAGTCTCAATCAATAATTTGGTTTATTTGTGTAAGTCATAAATCTGTTTTTTGAGTGATATCCAGGATGGTGTCCTTTCTTAAAAATGATCTATCAAGAAAGTCCAGAAAGGCCACTGTTCAAAAGTGACTTGTTCCCTGAACAATAGTTACAGTCTGTCCTTCTAAACTGAAAAACACATTGATGCACAATCAATACATCCTAAAAAAGAAAAAAAAATCTTTTCTGAGTAACTTCCACCTTGACTTGCTCATACATTCTACTTCAGTGGAGGTGAGGGAGTTCGAATACAGTCATGGACTTTTAATTCTCGTTTTCAGTGCCATTGCAAAAGCAGGAAAAGGAAAATGTAGACTATAGCGGACAGGAATGTATACTTTAATGATCTTTTTCTGTACCTGTATATTAGTGCATACTGAAACACACACACATGCTAACACACACAAATTGTTCCACAAAGTAAAGTTCAATGTCTTACACTTTACAAGCTGTTGAACACCCAGGAGTTTCAGGGGAATCATTAGATTTGGATGTAGATCAGCAGCTGCACATTCATGTCGTTTCAAAGGTCAGGCCTTGTATTTGTATTAATTCTACTATTTCCTTTTCTCTTTGTCACTTCAATTTAGCTGAAGCAAGGAAGAAAAAAAAGCAAAAACCTAATTTCCCCTCTTGACTCTGTCTCTTTTAATCATTACTGCTTTAACTCATTTACTTAGTCACCCATGAGAACATAAATTAAAAGCAGATAGCAATGATCCCATCTTGCTTCCTCTTTATTTCTTTTTTCTCCTTTCTTCTACTTAAACCCTCTATATTTGATTCCTTCCTTTTCCTTCTATCCATCTCCTGCCTGTTACTCAATGCTGCAGCTACACTTGATTGGAAAATTGGAAAATTGCAGTTGTTGCAGTTATCTGACTTGTTACTTGTGTGCAGTAGGTAATGGTGACTGAACTCTGAAATTCCATTTGGCATCCTATAAGCGCTACGCACTCCCTGTTCCTTTCATTTAGAAAGTCAGTAACACATGGCCGCTCTAACCCAGCTTATCTGTGCATTAACAGGTGCTGTGCATTCAGACTTGAACAGCTGTTGGTGGGGTTTGTCACTGTCTGAATGTCTCATTAAGCTTTGCTTAATATTCTCTCATCAGCACGATAAACCTGTTATTGATGACTACAGCTGTAGTCAAGGGATACACAAATATGAAGATGATTGAGAAACAGACAAGCCACACTTGTCTGTTTATGCGAAATGAACCTGCCATTCAAGATGAAGCTTTGATGAAGGTCATAGATAAAGTATTGAACTGCTGTCAACCCGCTACAGACAGGAGCTCCAATTAGATTATTCCTTGACTTGGGAAGTTGAGTGGCATGAGGCATGAGCCAAATTCTTTCTTTTTGCTTTGTTCTTTACAGCTAATAGAAATTAGTGATTAAGAGTAGTGGCTTGTCTAGCATTAGGAGTTTTAATCCAAGGTAGCAGTCTGACATTTAATTAACATTGAGCTTGGGCATCTATATGACACTGTTTCAGGAAGCTTTTCATCCAGGAAATCTAATCATTCATCTGTGTAACAAATAGGGCTTTTACATCCATTTTGAGTGCAGTAGTGCCTGCCATCTGGCAGGATTGTTGGCATGAACGTCTCCCCAACTCCCAGAACTGCTCCATAAGTACGATAAGCACGTTGCTTATGGCTGGCCATCAGACTGGCTGAACGATGGGCATTTGCCTGCATAATTAATGAATGCATCTGCTTCCAGTTGCACTGGAGTTCACTGGAGGTGCTTTGGCCTTGCAGTGATGCGTTTACAAAGTTAAACATGGGAACACAAATTGTAACAGAGAAGCAATTGCAAATTTTATGTAGTATCCACGTAGCAGGATTAGTGCGGGAATTCATCAGGGGAACAATCTAGTATATGTTTTTTTGAATTAACATATATGCTGTTTGGATATTGTTTTGTTTTGCTTTTTGATTTAATTTTATTAATTTACAATTTATGATGGCCACACATTTACAATCATTCAGTATTAGTTTGAAAAACACTCCAGAAATAAATAAAAAAATGACTTGGCTCATGAAACTCAAGGGCTGTAAAGATCTTTGATTTATCTGTGATGGGTTGTAGCAGAGAACTGGTATCATGTTTGAGTTCACAGTTCTCAGCAACAGTGCATTGCCTTGTGTTAGTAATTTTACACGTGAATGTGAGTGAATGAAGAGCATGTAAAAGGTAAAACAATCGTGCCACTCATACCTCAACTGGTCAGAAGTGAGATGAATGGCAGATGCAGCACCTGAGAGGCGTTCTTTACATGCACTGTCAGCTTCACTGTCCACAACCATCCATCTTCTCTGCCCCGGTGCCTCCCTCTGCCTGCTGCCTCCTCAGGGCCTGCTAACTAATGCCATGGAGACTGGGTTCTGCTCGCAGCCACTCAGAACAAAAACACTTCTTCCTTTAGCAGGGAATCTTTTTTTTTTCCTTGATTTTTACATCAGAGAAGCTGAGAGAGATAGAGAAAAGGGGACTTTAGACAAGGCCTCTTGTAAGGTAAATCTTGCTTTTCACATAGGTGAGTGGCAGTGGCAGAGTCCATTACTAGATTAACAGTCCTATTGAGTTTTCTCATTAATACACTGAACATACTGCCCTTGTATCACTAATTAAAGTTATCCCCATTGAAATCACCCCGTGCAATCACACTGCAATTCTGTTCTTTATAGTATCTAGTATTGCAATTATAAAAATAATTAAAAGGAAAAAAAGAAGTGTTCAAACTAAATCTGACCCTATGAGAGTATCACATTGCAGGTTTTTGATAAATGCATACACTAAACTGGATAAAATGAGTGTTTAATCCTCAGGATGCTTCTCACAGTAATACAAAGTAACCATAAACATCTGATTTCTTAACCAGGTGTAGACATGGGGATAGGAGATTTGTGCCAAATTTGAGAAATCATTGCTTTTATTTATCATATATTAAAAACCAGCAACAAATTTAATTTTAATTACGTTTCTAGTTGTAATGGGACATTGTGTTGGTATTCAATTACCATTAAAAATGATTGTGAAGTGCAGCTGCCTTCCACCTTTTTATCAGCTCAGCCAAATTTGCAGCTCTTTACATCTAAACCTCTTGTATTCCTCTTTGCTCATTTAAAGTGAACTGTGTTTTCCTTCTCTGTTGTTGGATCTGCTGCCTCATGGGAACACCCCGGCTGATAACAATTATACCATTCTGCTCTCTTCTGTCAGTCACTCCAATTCATAGAGAAAGTACTTTCAATTACTGAAAGAGAGACCATACAGCACCTTGACTTCAGCTCTGACTTCCTTCATCTGCTTTATTTACTCTTCAGAGTTAAGGGTCATTTAATAAGTCAGAGTGTTTCATTTGTAAGTTCAGCGTAGCAAACTCTGTGGTAAAACTGGTGGAGAGCGAGAGGGGGGCAGAGTTTTTCATTAAAGTCTCCCCTGAGTGTTAATTAAGTGTCTTCGCTCTCTAAATTGTGGCATTCAGCTGTGTGCAATTGTCACCTAAAGGGTTTTATTTACAAACATGCCACTGCACTGGCTGATTTCATCTCTTAACCGTGTGCTCCTCTAGTAAACTTGGGCTAATCAAATTAATCAGCTTCTGCAGTGAGCAGGTGAAACGCAAACAGGCAGTCTCCAAGATAATGAAGGCACAAGCTTAAGTCTATACTGAAGAACTGTTCATCCCTACAGCTGTAAACCTTAATGGGGACATGTGAAAAAATGTGCTTCGAAGCATGCATTTTAGCATCTGAAGTAACTACCAGTTGAAAAATGTAACACAACCTTGTTAGTTTTTTTTGACGTAGCCTAGTCTGGAAAGTTTTAATTTAGTGAGTGGATCTGTTTTGACATCACAGACCCACTTAACACCACTCCCATAAACTAGCTGCTGTGTGCAGAGCTGAAAAAGCACGGTTGAAAAAGAATCTTTTATACTGTACAGTTGTGGTATTAGTCTATTTCTATTTTGATATCTCATCAATGGTAATTTCCATCAGTAAAATGAAGGTTCTACCACTTGAAATAAATAACACAGATATGTTTGAAATGCACAGACCAATATGTCAATATTTTAATCTGGACATAGCACACATCGATTTTGTTTCTCTGACGCTCTCTGTATTTTCTTATCTTTTGCCTCATTTCATAAGTTAAAACCAAAGCCAACAGCAAGGGAAATGCTCAGATTTCCATTGTTATTATCATAGATTACACTTCCTTTGAGACTCATAATGCGCTCAATACTTGTGTTCATCCCAAAGATTAGGAGATAAACTGGACAGCTTTACATGCAGATGAAAAACCAAAGAATTAAACATTCATTTTTCTTTTTAGACCTATTTGAGACAATTTGTTTGTGCTGTTGTGGGCAAGTCTGATAAGAGCTTTATGGAAATAAATCAAGACCCAATACATATGAAGTTTCTTTTGTTGCAGTAGTAGGGTGGATTTTTTTTCTCTTCTTTTTTTTGGTACTTAACTGTGCGTGCCTCTGCTGGCCCTCACAATTCTTACAGAAGAGTATCTCATTAACATTTGACCTACTGCAAGCTGCTTATGCTACAGAGAGCCCACTGGGAAGGTCTGTTCGGCTGCATAATGCCCACCATTTCCAAATTAGACGAAAAGAAAACTAATAATCCATCAGTACATTCTAAATCATGAGAGCACATAAAGAAGAATAGGAAAGATAATGTTTTCCTGTGTATGCTCAAAGGGCAGAGGGTGGTTAGGTGGTTGATCATGATTGGTTGCGTGTCAGTTTTTTTATATTCTTGTTCTCTCATTTGTTTCTTGATTTAGATTTAATAAATTGGATCAAGTTTATGGGTAGCACAGTGGCTTGGTGGTTAGCACTGTTGCCTCATAGCAAGAAGGTTCCTGGTTCCAGCCTCCACAGGGGTCTTTCTGTGTGGAGTTGCATGTTCTCCCTGTGCTTGCATGGGTTCTCTCCAGGTACTCCGGCTTCCTCCCACAGTCCAAAGACATGCTCCTCAGGTTAATTGGTATTCCTAAATTGTCCCTAGGTATGAGTGAGAGTGTGAATGGTTGTGTGTTTATATGTGGCCCTGCGATGGACTGGTGACCTGTCCAGGGTGTACCCCTGCCTTTCACCCACAGTGAGCTGGTATAGGCTCCAGCAGACCCCCGTGACCCTGCACAGGAAATAGCAGGTATAGATGATGGATGGATGGATCAAGTTTATTGTCTCACCTTCATATTTTCCAAAGCATTTACTTTGAAAAGTATTGTGAAGAATAAACACTAGGAACTATGGATTTAAAATATATGTATGTAGACATAGTTCTTATTTATTGTAATCTTGACCTTTTATTTATTTTTTTCTTTACAGAACATCAGTGAAGAAAGGTGTGACCTTTCAAACAGCGACACCCAGTAACTCCTTACTGTGGGACATTACTCTAGATATGGATGCAGATGGAGCCATTGCTGTTACTTGTCAAAGAAAGACTCCCATACCTGGGAAAAGGCAAGTATTAACTCTTGAGGTTACTCCATATGCCACTCCAGGTAATTTATTTGTGCCTATTTTTTGTGACTGAAAACTGTTATCTTTTTTTTAAATATTTACCTTCAAGAGCCCTAAAGAAGGTTATATATCCTCTATTTGTCTGCAGCTGCAGCTCCAAAAGAGACCCCATTGTTTACTGTGTACTGTAAAACCTACAGTCTCTTCCCTTGAGAACCAAAAAGTCAGTCATTTGTACTGAAAAAGTCTGACTTCACTTTATCGTGCACTGTGCTGTGTCCTGGAAGGACATCCAACATTCTCCCTAAGCACAGGTTTCCTGCTGGTGCTCCTACAAACCCCTCATAAATGGGTTTCACCTTCCTTCCCCTCATTGCCCACTTGTACTCTGTAGAGTAATTATTTCTTAACATTTAGCAGCTGTGCACATATGCATTCCTAGCATGCAATAAAACAGGTTTTAACCTGGGACTTAAAACCTGGAACTGGCACAATAGCAGGGCTGTGTTGAGCTATACAAGGATACAGCACTAAAGCTATTTAGAAGCTGTCTGCAAGTCACAAAGACAACCCTTAGGGCTTCTTAGAATTACACAACCTCATGAAACAGGGCCACAATCTATCCCCTACATCTACTTCAGCAGCTCAGCTTTATTTCATTGAACAGAGATGAGTTGAATTCAGGTAAGGGTCAAGTAGGTAACTCCATACATATATAAATCTATCTATCTATCTATCTATCTATCTATCTATCTATCTATCTATCTATCTATCTATCTATCTATCTATC
>JBAMYA010000024.1:13167140-13181810 GCA_037176975.1 Arrhamphus sclerolepis | reverse complement strand
CGCTTATGGAAGAGTGGGGTAGTGATACAAAACCTGCAATTTCTTAGAATTAATGAAATTTTGTTTAAAAATGCAAATGGTCTCATGTCACAAAAATGTTTTATGAGGAATACCTGCAATATGAAAAGATAAAAACTTCTAATATCAAAGATTTTGAAGAATAACAACGCGTGGGGTCATTTTTGACCCCACATATGCATCTAAGGGTTAAATAACCATGCAGCATGCCACATTTACTTTTATAGAGCCAGTGAGCTCTCGTTAATGTATTTTGAGCTTTCAGTCATTAAAGCAACAAAGCCATATGTCAATACTACCTCTAGTCTGAAAAGTACTCAGTATTTCTGTTTAATGTATTAAATATGAAAAATATGCATTTGCATATTTGTTTTCTGTATAGTTATGAGAGAAATATATAATAAACCTTAGGCCACAGAGTTTCCACATGTGTAGTGTGACTATTAAATAAGGAAGAAATTTTAAATAACAAATAAAACTAATGACACATTAGTATTTCATTAGGTTGAAATACAGGATACTCCTTATCACTAATATAAAAGGCATCCACATGAAGTGGCAGTATGATAAGATAACTTCATGAGGCTTTACGGTGATCATTAGGTGGGTTATCTTGAGTATGATGGAATTATTTGACTTTGCTGTTAGCTGAAATAAGAGCACTGAAAACGCCCTTCCTAAATCATCAAAAAACAAAACATTTTGTTAATACTTGTACTGAGCAATACATCTGACGTAGGGAAGTTGCAGCATTGCCTTGACCCAGTTGGTCTCATTTTACACAATGTTTGATGCACTGGAATTATAAGTAAATATTTTCGTACACAACACACTGTATTTATACACTTAAGCAGCTCTTTGCTTCCAATCCAGGCTTGAAAGCAGTCTGCTGGAGGTATTTCAGATGGACTTTGAGATTGAGGAGCTGAGCAGTCCCCTCGACAGCCAGGTGATCATATGGAAGCTGGAGGTTCCAACTCTGTCCAAGGGTATAACCAAAACTGAAGGAGCCATGAGAATCTATACAACACAGAGAGACTTTGTTGGGCTAGCTCCCCTTGTAATGGTGAGTTATGTGTCAGCATCCATGTCATACCTAATCATTATGAAAACCCACATCGATGTTACTGACAGCAGCATTTCCAATAACTGCCAACACTTAGACGGCATCCTTTGAGCATCAGTGCATGAAAATATCATGAAATGCACTTTGCTTTGATCCATTCCTGTCTGGTTTGCATACACAGAAGGCTGGATACAGTTTGGATAGTTTAGTAAATGGATTCTATTTTGAGCAGAATGTGACCTTGTGTTGCTGTCTGTCAACTAGCGGATGCCTCTCCTCTGTGTTGTTCTGCTCTGCTCTGGCATGCAATATGTGGTCATCCTATGCTCCTAACAGATGCTTCATGTGCTGCTATTTTAGTGCCTCAGGCCTCTTTATCATGCTACAATAACTCTATAATTAATCCATGACATAATCCCCTTCACCAAACGCTGAACATTACAGCTCTTTAAATAACAATATTGAATGTGCTTTTTTTCCACCTGAGCCACTGACCTCTTTAAAAAAAAAACATTGTTGGAAGTTTAACACTTTTCAGCCATGTATTATTGAGGAAATATGCAAATCATTGCAGATGAGAGGGAATCATTCTGTCATCAGTGTGGACAGAAATATTTATCAGGATATCTGCTATAATTTACACATAATGGTAATACATTATGGCAACTGTGTTGTGTTGCTTGAAATCATGACATGCAACACTATCCCGATTTCTAAATTTGCATGGTTCATCTCTCCAGTTGAACAAAAGCTGGCCTTAGGCTAAGGGCCAAACATGAGATCAAAGAGACATCACAGCTCCAGTATTCCAAAGTAATGGTGAAAACCTCTCTGACACAATTTCATCTACACACACACATATATTTGTATATATATGCTGGATATTGCTGTGGTGCCAATTCATACATACAACATTCTATTAGTTCAACTTCAGTGAGTTTTTTTTCTATCCAGGACATACAAGCATAAATCACTTCTATACAAACCACAAATATATATCACATATAATGTGTAAAAAACACATTCTTAGTGATTTTTATTTTTTTTTATTTTAAAAGGAAGAATGTGATCTAATGGGATCACCTACATCTTACATTACAAACCCATGTATGTATGTATCTATGTGGGTATAACTACTTGTCTTTTGCATGTTTAGACACCAATTAAAAGCTCCTTATCAAACAATAAGGCCATCGTTTACTCATGAATGCTGCTGACCTGTGGACAAGGACAGCCACAGATCAAACTGCAAATCCTGTCATGAATGGCCATCTGCTTAAACAACCGGCTGAAGTGAATGCATATAGTTCATGTCCCTGGATGTTTGGCCACACTGGAATAGATACTGCATCACTCGGAGGGATATGGCTGTGCAGAGAAATCCAAGATTAGAACTCACCTCCATGTGTTGACCGGGCCATCACATTACCTTAATTCTGCTTCACACGTGGCCCTTTCATCACTAAAGGATTGCTGGGTTAACAGTTCACCATCTTTGTCTCCTACCTTCTTTCCTTGCTTTTCTCAGCGTTACAACAATCATTAACTGTTGAATACCAGAGTGACACACATTATAAAACTAAACTATACTGGATAAAATGTGTTATTTTTCCTGTAATGTTGCATCTTTTTGTCCGCAGGACACAGAGATCGTGAACACGGCTGTGCTGACTGGAAAGAAGGTGGTGATGCCTGTCAGGACAGTTGCTGTGGAGGAAGATGGAGTAGTCACAGACGTATCTGAATACACAGATTGTAGCTCAACTGATGAAGATGTTCTAAAGGTGGAACATATTCTTCTTCTGTCTTATGCCTTGCATCTATCTATCTATATTTGACAAAATGCAGAAACAGTGTGTGTACACACATTGCTGCTTTTGTACGTAGCAGTCAGGCACTACCAATCAAATACATTTGATTAAGTAATCATTAGAAGTTGTTCAGAACTCTGTAAAAGTAGCCGTTTTCACAAGTGAATTCTCCAGATGTAGTCTGGAGCATTCAGGTGTGTGTTAACACAATGCCAAGTTGGAAATACATCAGCTATGACTTTAAAGGAACAAACTTGCCATTTCCAAACAATTTGAAGTTCTTCCTTCAACAATTAAAAATATTATTTACAAGATGAAAATAATGAAGACAGCTGCCAAGACCATGCAATCCTCACGTTAAGTGGGGAAACCTCAAGAAACTACATCTCAGACTCCACAGGCATCATTTGTGTTTGATGTTGTAGTCCATGAGAGCACAACTATAAAACAACTGCACAAGCAGTTTGTTTGGAAGGGTCACAAATGGCAAATGTACAATTTCATTGGCTAGCTTTATCTGTGTAGCTGCAATGTAATTGGCTGATGCATGCAGTAAAGCAAAGTTGAAAATTCTCCAACTTTTGTCAAAAGCAATGGGAATGCTTGGAACCCAGTACCAGTTCAGCTATGCTTGACATCACCCCAGTCAAAGTTTATGGAGACAGATGCTGTTGATGCTTGCAATCCTCAACAAACTCAATCTATTTTTTAAGAAGAGTGTTTCAAAATCCTTCCAAAAATGACATCAGTGAATAATAATGTCATACACTAAACAAGTTACCTTATTTCAAGTTATTGGCATTATAAAGTTACTGAATCATGGAAGTCGCTTAGTTTTTCACAATCTGTATTTTGACTTAGTTTTTGCAAAATAATGATACAGTGTAAGATGTCTTGACTTCTCGTTCATCTGAGGTTGTATTTTACCAAATTGTAATGTCTGCTAAGAGCCAGATGATTGCTTTATGTTCTGATATGTAATATCTTATATTGCATATTTTCAGTTTTTTTTTTTTTTTTAATTACTATCCCGCACGCAGCAGGAGCATGAACAAAAACCACTCATTTAATTTTCTGAGATAATTTTTTAAGATTTTTTTTTTAAGATTTATTTAAAATTATCATTATTAATATAGCTTATTTATTCTTATAAGTTTGCAAGATGGTAGTAAGAGCAGTCCTTCCCTGTGGCTTGTAGACATTGTGACCATGAGACAGGAAGCAGAACTGAAAGTGGTAGAGTAGAAGATCTTCTTTGGGAGTTATACTTATCCATAATGATAGAATTAAAATATCAGAGGAACAGATAACACTAGATGTCAAGGAGATAAAGTAAGATAAATGGCTTTAACACATAAAGAGGAAAGATAATGGATACATTGATCAGTGGATGCTGGAGATGAGTTTACCAGACTGGAGAAAAGGGGAAGACCAAAGAATACTTTTGGATGTGGTGAACCATGATATACTGTTGGCTGATGTGACAGAGGAAGAGGCAAAAGATATAGTAAGATAGAAACAGGCCCACTTTGGCACCCTCTTAAGGGAATATCTGAAGGAATAAGATTTTTTTAAGGAATTTTTATTAAAGTTTGAACACAGGAAAAACATTATGAATCTTATGATTCAACAGTTCCCATGAACACCCCTCGTCACACATACACACAGTCAACATGAATATCAATATGAGAGGCACCTCAGAGGACAACAATAAATATGAAAATTCAATTACAGCAAGTAATTTGCAATGTAATTCTGGCTGAATGAGTCTAATCAAGCATATGTGTATAGTAAGTGTTTCATTGGGAGGTTGTGGGGTGAAAGCCACCTCCAAACCACCAACTCCGCCTGCCAGCCATAATTTCTGTGTCTTCATATAATTAGAGACCCTGAGTCATCGAGAAGGGATCCAGCAGGAACTTAGTATTTGTTCATTTCTACACTGACTTCATCACATTTTTTCAGAAAGTAAACACTTTTGCACATTTGATTGCATAAAGATTCCAACACTATCATATGAGAATAATATACAATGACACTTATTAAGCTTTATTCTTTTTTTCCACTACAAACTTTACTTGAATAAGATCATCCATTAATCCAATCAATCTGTGATCTGACCTTTTAATCCCTCATATCAGAGCAAGGCTGACCACCAAAAATTCTTTGTTTCCATGTGAGATTGAAAACCAAGCTTCTAGAGGTCAAAGGCTGTGATCTGAATCAAAGGTTGAACAATGAATAAATGAATCCTGTGGACTGCAGTCCCTTTCTATATTTTAAGTGGTAAATATGACCCAAACTATAAATATATTATTATGTCTAGACTGCAGTTGCATAAGTAAGCTGACTGAACAGCATGGACCTGAATTAGATAGGCATCAGTTAGAAGAAAAGCAGGACTAGAAAAGGATGTTAAGTAGGTGAAAGTCAATTCAATTTAATAATATCATGTTATGCATGTGTCTTTGTTTTTGTTCTAAGTTCACTGTAGCTCTTGGCGTATCTGTTGACCAGATAGCAGATTCAGTCACAAATATTCTCTTTAATCTTCTTAGTCTAGCAGCTTGACTCATTTATCTTTTCTGTTCTGCTAGTGATAGATGGGGAAGGATTTATCTAGAATAGACAGCTCACATGGGAAAAAAAAGTAATCTGCGTCAAGGGTTTTCAAAAGTGCAGGAATGCTCAAAACTTCAAATATGCAAAACTGCTCTCTTTACTTAAATAAATACTTAGATAAGTCTTTAGTCACTTAATCAAGACTTTCATGATCTGATGTAGTAATCTAACCCATTTTTAAACAACATAAAATTATCTTTGTCTCTTTAGACCTCATATTTTCGTCCTGCAGTTACATTAACCATGCATAGCCGTTCTGCAGAAAACCCATCATTTAGATGTGAATAGAAACTACTGTTAAAAGATGTGCCAGTATAAAAAGTGGGTGTTTTAATTTGTGTGCGTCTTTAATACTGCGCTGAGTGATGTAAGCCAAATCCCATTTTAAACGGATAGCTTTTTTAAACACTAAAAAACAGCTAAGGAATTTTCTTTACACAGAATGAGGACATGAGTAAAAAGACTGGGCAGATATGACATTAAAAAAGTATTTTCTTTGAACTGATCTTTCAGTATATTAACTGAGCACAGTTCACACTTCTTCAGACTTCTTGCAGTGATTTGTCTCAGCTTAGAAACAATAAACACTTAAAAAACAACAACATGAAAATGAGACAAAAAAATATAAAAGATTTTCCTCGACAGACATTCAAGGAAATATTCTAAATCTGTAAGAGAGGTCACTGCATCTCAGTAGACAGGACAACACATTCTGATGTGGTCATATTGTTTAAGATTGGGCGAATGACGACTGATGCTCAGAATACTTATACAAAAATAGCTTGTCTCCGTAACAGTACATTTCCTAAATTAACTATTCGGTTCACAGAATGACAGTCAGATTCAGCTTTCCATTTGTATTCATTGTTTAATGTCTGTCAAAGCAATGTGTTTTGTTTTCTTTTTCTTTGTGGACTTCCTTGTGCGTCTGCACCAGGTTGTAATCGAATTTCAATATTTGCTTAATTAGCAAATTTGCAATGCAGCAGAGCAGCTGTTGATACGTCAGAGAGAAGCCTCTTGACGTATGTCCCAAAATGTCTGCGAAGTCTTTGAGTATCTGCACAAACCTGAAAAGGTCACCTTTGAGATTAAGCTGTAATGAATGCACTTGGATGTGGAGGACCGATGTCAGCACTCCACCACATGATTTTCAGATTAACATAAAATTGCAATGCTGCCTCTTCCTAATGTTTGGACTTGTGATCATCGCAGTAGTTTATTACAACCAGCTGACATTACTGTGGTATCATGCAGTGAAGAACTGCGGCAAGGCCATTTGTTGTTGTAAGAATGACCTATTTGTTACTACAGTGAGTTTTGTGAGAATATTTAATTTTTGTCATTGGTTAGATGACCGACATCTCCTTCATGTACTGTTTACAAAATAAAGTACCTCTATAAACGTAATGATATTTAATATGATAGAAGTAATGAAGACGGTCAGATATTTGTTTTCTATGACATTTCTTTTTTTCTATTTTCTTGTCTTCTATCCAGGTGTCAGACAGGTGTGACTACGTTTTTGTAAATGGGAAAGAAAACAAAGGCAAGGTAAAGATGTTGGTAAACTTTACCTACAGCTTCCTGAGCGCTCAGCTCGAGGTGAACGTGTGGATGCCCCAGCTTCCTCTCCAGATTGAGCTGTCAGACACAGAGCTGAGCCAGATCAAAAGCTGGAGAGTACCCATCCTGACATCTAAACGGTGGGAGACATTTGTTTTGCATACAAATTCCCTTCATTTGTTTTTTTTTTTCCTATGTAATTTCAAGAGGCATCATTTAGTCCATGCTAGTTCAAATATCTCTGTAAGGATTTAAGGGTTTGATTCTATTATATAATCCATTACAATATCTGAGTGTGATCCAATCAAGCAAAGAGATAGTCTTGAGTGATTGAAGCGTAGTAGGTGAAAGCTTTTACTGTGTGACAGGTGTGACCTGTATGCACAATGTTTTGCTTATATGCCAGATCTGGCTGGAACAGTGACGAAGTTGAACGAAAAGGGAAAGGCTGCATGCTGCAATTTCAACATGCCATTTTGCGAGTGTTAACCCATTTTGTGGCCGAACAAGAAGACCCCCGTGATCCTATAGCATATTTCCTGGGCTCTGATTGGCAAGTGGACGTCACAAGGTTGCTTCGATACTTCATAAAGGTGGAAGACACACGAGTTGTAAGGCTAAGGGAAGGAAGGGTGCTGTCAGGCAGAGACATTGGGACCACAACAGTCCAGGTAATAAACTCAACTACTGTTGATATTAACCAAGACATTGTAAACTATACAGATCAAGTTTGGATAAAGTCTATTTACTCTTTAAGAAGATAAAACTATACATACACTTACAGAATTCCAAGTTTTGTTTGAACACGATGAGACTGAACCTGGTGACAAGATACTGTCTGATGCATCTTATTTGTTGGCTCCACCTGACATTGTCCTGTGACAGGTGTTTTCTCCACTATCTGATGTAATCTTGGCTAAGACAACTGTCAAAGTCGTGGATGACAAAGTGAGCATCACAGAGTTGGGAGTTCAGTTGGTTACAGGCCTCTCCACAACCTTACAACGTAGTCCTGGAAGCAATAGGGTCCTCTTGGCAACCACGACAACAGAAGAGGTTCTACAGAGCCCCAAACAGGTAATATTCTTAATCTTTTTAAATAATTTTAGGAAAAAGTTTGATCCAAAAGTGCAATTAAAGATTTCTGCCTTTTTTTGTTCTCTTAGGAAGCATTGGTTAGTGCCTGGGTACAGTTCACTGATGGCAGCCAAACACCTATTGACATTTATGATCCAGCCTTCTACCGACTCACTGTAGCATCTTTAGATCAGGGGGTGGTGTCAGTCCAGGGAGTACCATCACTTGTGGTGGCAGAGGGAGAGGGAGAGGGAGTCCTGGTTAGAGTAGAAATGTCCATTTGTGAGGCCTGTCAGAAGTCTAAGCGCAAAAGTATCGTGGCTGTGGGCAATGGCAGCCTTAAGGTTAAGTTTCAGGTGAACACTCGGCGGTCAGATGGTAACACTCGCAGTCTTGATCAGAGCACTGTTGGCAACAAGGACAACAGCAGTGACTATGGGAATGATGGGGAAGAGCTGGACAGTGAGGGGAAGCAGAGCAAGCCATCTCAGGATTTTCCATCACGAATTTCTAGCTCCAATAAAAAAGAGAGTGCCATTCAGAAGAATGCAACAACCATAAAATCTACAGAAAGAACCTTGATATCCAGAGGGAGTCTTGGAGGAGTCGGTAAAAACAGCAATTTAGGAATTGCTGGCAGTCCTACCAGTGTGGTGGATGTCAGCCTCATGAGCAGCCCCAGAGACAGCAGCCAAAGATACGACTCAGACAATGCGATAGTGGAAGATCTGAGCAGTGTTGGCTTTACTAGCACTGTGAAAGCACCAGGGAATCTAGTAAACTATAACAACTTTCCCACCAAAGTGGAAATACCAGGGCAGGAAACAGTAGAGGTAGAAATTGGGGGTGAAGAAGCACTGGCTAACAGGCCTCTGACAGACTTAGAGATTGGCATGTATGCTCTGTTGGGTGTCTTTTGCTTGGCCATCCTGGTGTTTCTGGTGAACTGTATTTCGTATGTTGTTAAATGCCAGCATAAGAAGCCTCCCTCTCATGGCCAAGAGCCCACAGGACACAGACACGATTGGGTATGGCTCGGTACAGATGCTGAGCTTGTGATGACTGTGCCAGGCAGCCCCATTCAGCAAGACTCCCAGACCACAACCACTGTGATAGACATTGGGCCTGATAAGACTGCCTCTCTTTCCAGAAGGCCTAGCTGCTTGGCCTCTGTGACAGACTCCCCCCTTGGTTGCGTAGGTTCTCACAGGAGCAAACCCATACACAGTGAGTCCCTCCACTCGCCCACCAGCAAAAGAAAGAGAGTCCAGTTCACCACATTCTCCACACTGGAGCGACAGCACTCGCCACATGTTCCACCCAAGGAGAATGGCCACGGTATCCACTGGGTGGGAAAGGAGGACAGTTGTGGCGAGGAACCTCAAGTGCCCATCACAGAGCCTGGGGACCAATTATAACAAAGAAACCTGATCAGACCTCACGTGTACAGTAGATGTGGCTTTGATCACCTCAATGCCTTTGTCAACAATAAGTGATTTTTGTAATAGCCCCCCACCACCCCCTACCATTTCATCACCTATTAAGGCTTTTTACATGTACATGTACTGTATATTGTAAATACCAACTGTCAGAGTGAATGGGTGTGATAATGTTTCAGATGGCTGACGAGATGTATTCGTATTTACAAAATATTTGAAGCCACAAAATGGTAAAATACTGCATGTGGATATCTGCATTTCTATATTTTGTACTCACATGATGGATTATAGAGTACCAAAACACAAAAAAATATAAATGAATACATTTGACTCTTGTTTAGCCCCAGTCAAAGTCAGAGTGAAGAAAAATTAAATAAACAAAATATCTATTTTTCAAATATGTAATTTTCATACTGTCCCAGCTATTTTCCAATTTGTGTTATATATTACAGTTAGCAATATTAAGCATGGGAATAACTAATTTACTTCTACAAATTCTGTGTTGGTTAAGTTTTTTACATCCTACACCTCACAGTGTTACTAAATGTAATTTTTTTTTTTTTTCCAAATTGGAACGACCTATTTCCTTTGAATAAATTTCAGGTTTTGCCAGCTCTTGAATATATGCAATTAGATACTTGCATTAAAATAATTTTAAGAGAAGGAGAATGGGTTATTGTACAGCCTGGAAGGTTATTTTGTCTCATTATAGTAAAAGACATTTCCAGATCACATTTCCATACTAGCAACCAGTCAAAACCAGTCAAGGAAGTTGTGCCCCTTTTAATAAATAGAATAAATAAACAATTTATTGCTATATTTACAGTACATTAAAATTGATATTACAGTTCATTATCAAGTTCACATGCATAAAATATAGAAACCGACTACACTGTTTTTGGTTCAAAGTGCCCAGCAGCATAATATCCAATCTGGCAGTGCAGATAAAACATTATTATTTTGTGCAAATAAAAAAATAAAAGTATTATACCAAAAAAAGTACATTTCTGATTTCCTGTTTTCTGCTGCTGATATTCCTGAGAAAGTATAGAGTGAGGTCGAATGCTGTGACCCTACTCAATCTGCAGAGTGTCCACCAGGTGTTGGTAGGTTTCTCTCTCCTCTTTCAGGTTGTGATGTTTTTCCACATAAAGTTTTCCATTCCTCACCACTCTCTCTCTCAGCATATGATCTGACAACAGCCTCTGAGATTGGCGCAAAAATTCCTGCCAAGGATGAAGGCAAAAGAAAAAAAAAAATCAGTCTCATTTACTGACAAATGCAAGTTAGAATTTGCTAATGTGGGTGCCTGAAGAAACGTTTTTAAAATTCAAGGCACACATAAAAAGTTAGTGCATCAATCAGTAAATACTTGTCATGTCTGTATTTTGCCAAAGGTAGGAGATATTTCTGGCTTTACAGCCAAATATAGATGTCAAATAGATTTTTTCCAGTCTCTTTTAGTAGTTGCCATTCCTTTTCTTTTGCTTAGGAAGAAAAGGACAGCGAAGAACATATCCGATACAGTTGGACAATATTGTGGAATCAGCTGTCAACAGAGAAAGAAAGATGAGGATAAAACATTACTGATCTTTAAATGAGATGTGATGCATCCACAATCCTAGTTGTTCATCTGTTAGCACAGTGGGCTGAGTGATGCCTCCAACTAAATTAAGTCAAAGTGCCTCAAAGTATTCTTGCAACACAGCAGCCCATATTTCTGCTACAGTATACCGACGGGTGCACAACATTTTAGCCACTGCCAGTCAGCAGGCCATTTCACTCTTCAGTTCAAGTGATGTGATTATGTCTGAAGAGGCTCTTGACAGGAAACATGTCTTCTCTGTTGCCATATAAGAGCTATAAATCCTCAGCAATAGGATTAAAGCTCAACTTATGAGCAAACTGCTTACAACTACATTACTCTTCGTGGAAAATATAAAGCCACGCTGGAAAGATCATATTTCTGTTAAAAGCTTTTAAATATTTGAATATCTATTTCATATAACATTTTTCATTACCCCAAACCACTCATCCAAATAATTTAAATCTAAATACTTTGACATAACAGCATGTCTACTTCTTAATCAAAAAAAAAAACAAAACAAAAAAAAACAAACAAACAAAAAACAAAAAAAACAAACAAGATTTGAAAGCCAGAAAAAAAGGCCCTGAGTGAAAGGATGGCCCATCAGCCCTGACTGACATCATAGTTTATTTGGCCCAAGTTGCTGTAACCATCACTGTGACCTCCCAGCAGTAGCTCAGCTGAGAACACGTGGAGAGAGGACTCATCTCCGCTGCTACAACATCAAGCTTCAGTGTGGCAAATCTTGACAGTGTCAAGTTTAAGTCTGACAACCGGCCTTATTGTACATTATTTGCCCTTTGACTCAAACGTCATTAAAAAGCAAACTGAATAGTCCTCAAAGAAGCTTCCCATGTTGCGCTTTCCAGCTTGCTGCTATATTATGTGATGCATCACTGTCTTTACTCTTTAAGGCTGCATTTGTTGGCGACATCAGGAAAAGAATTTTAATGTACAAAATGTTAAAAAATGCTGCTAAATTGTGGTTTTATAATAATACTTATACTAATATCTTTAAGAAGTGGTTTCATATGTAAATAATAAAATAACAAAAACAATAATAATAATAATTATAGAGCAGTAACGCAGCTAAAGCACATGAACTTAACATGTGGTAACCTGGTGAGTATATACCTGAGGAGAAGAGTACAGCAGGCCAGTGACCTCATGCTGCACCACAGCTGCATTTCCTGGAATGTTTCTTGCCAACACAGGTACCCTGAGATCCATTGCCTGTTGAAGCGGAGAGAAAATCCTTTAAGTCAAAAGCAATATTTTCTTGCTTATTATATCATTATTATTAGCAAGATGGCGCACACACATCTAGGATAATAAAGCTAACTGTTCAGCTCCTCAGCGAGGTTTAATTACTGAATTAAGTATATGCATCAGCTTCATCATGCTGTTGAATGAAACATGCTAACATTATAACAAGAATTTAAGTCTACTCTGGATTATCTTAACGGTGTTTAAAAGAGGCTAACAAGAGCTGGAGGTTCGGCTCCCTCATTAATACAAAGACTGGCATCAGGCAGGCACAGTCATTTGGGTAATGGTCTCTGAAGTGACCAGATGCAGTTGAGCAGCAAATCAGGAAGGTTGGTATACAATTATAAACATTCACACTGCTTGCATTTTTCTGGAGAGGCTTTGGATGGTGTCTCTGTAATAACACTGAAAACACACAATGTGAATATTTACCTCCAAGATGGCTGCTGACATGCCCTCTGAAACAGAACTGTTGACCACAGCAAAGCACTTTTTCATGGCAGCGTGAAGCTCCTGTTGACTTCTCTCTTGCGCCAAGAAAACTCCTGTTGTTCTATGGAAGCAGTGAAGAAGCACATTTCTGTGTGACTCAGGGCCCACATGTGCATGAATGATGCATAACAGCGAAGACACTGCTTGACCATGTGTAACACAAACAGAGCATCCTGGTGAAATGTTAACCAGAGAGGGCAGCTTCCAGCTGCAAACGTCTTTGCTGTGATAAAGGCATTCTAGCAAAAAATAAAAATAAAATCACTGAGATAAAAGTAGAGCATTAGATGAGCACTGAAAAAATCAAAAAGGCAATAAAAAATAATAATCACATGACAAATCTCAGATGAAAAACAACACTTTTTACACAACACAATATCAATCAATCAAAGCAAAAAAGAGCAGCCATAAGCAGAAATCATCTTAAATAAATGACCATCAGTTAGTGTGAAGACCTTGGCAAAGGTAGTAGTTTTGGCTGTTTAGTGGTCTGGAGCATTCAGGTGTGTTAACACAATGTCACGGAGAAAAGACATCAGCAATGATCTTAAGAGAAGCAACTGTTGCTGCCTATCAGTCTGACTAGGGTTATTGGGCCATTTTCCCATAATTTAGAGCCCATCGTTCTACAGAGAGAAATTTTATAGAGAAGTGGAAAAGATTCAATATAGTCACTGATCTTTTAAACAGTGGTCATCCCAGCAAGGTCACACAAACATCACACCTGTAACGTCTCAACACTGAAGACAGTGTTGAGACTTTACAGGTGTTAGCACACAGCATGTTTCACGTTGAGGCTCATAGCCATAAAAAAAGAAAAAAAAAAAGAGAAAATATAAAGAGGGTGCAAGGAGAAAGACTTTTTTCTCTAAACAGTTCAATTAAAAGAAAATGTCCGCATGGCTTAAGTTAACAAAGTTCTGTTGTTTCTTAAAACGTTTTCTGAGCAAAACATAAAACTTGGAACAAGGTCCCGTGGACATAAAAACATCAAAGCAGAGGTTTCAGCTAAAATGCACAGTGACATGTTAACAGATTGATCATTAATGAATCCATCAGCACATACGTTTCTAGTAATAAAAATGAAGTGTAGTTTTATTTTTGTTCCTTGTCTTGATACATAATTGAAAGAGTGTGCATTTATTTTTTTTGCATGACTGTATTGGAATATTGGCTGATACATCTTACCGTTTAACAGCACTTTTAACTTCAGCAGTAAGCACAGGATCAATCTGAAAAGTAAATGAATAAATAAGAACATTACTGCAGATGAGCATAGATGACTTAGCACTGATGTCTCTTTTGAAGCTTGTTTGTTCTTTGCTGTCTTTTTTTGATGATTGCCAAGATATCAATTTGATATTGATTCATACAGTAATATGAAGAATGATCATCCTCAAAACTCTCATTCATGTTCACCTTCGATGTATGGAAAATGAAACGTCTTCAAGAACAAAGAAAATGACCTGAATGACTGCCAGAACTGGTGAAAGTCTACAAAGACATGTAAAGTTAGGAGAACCTTTCACTGTATCTTTTGAGGTGGAGACTCTCAAACTGCTAAGATTTTTTTCTTTCTCAGCTCAGCAGACAGCAGTAGTAGCAGGTCTTTTTTTTTTTTTTTTTTTTTTGGAGGGGGGTTTTCTCCCCCTAAACCCCCCTTTCAACAAGTTGGTCTCCCCCACCCCCCTCATCCCTCTAAGCCTCCATGTGAACAACCCT
>JBAMYA010000024.1:13154302-13167040 GCA_037176975.1 Arrhamphus sclerolepis | reverse complement strand
GATGATGTAACAGAAAGCATGTTTACCCAAGAGAAGCCTGCCAGCTCTGAACATATGAATGGCCAGGGCAGCCTCAAATGAAGGATTTTGGGATAATAGATTTTCCACATCAGCAGGAGATTGAAAGTCTCTCGCATCTCTGAGGTCACAGGTGTGTCCCGCTGATTCAATGTGAGCCCTAAAACACAAAACAGGGCAAAAATTTAGTCTAACTTCATACAATTACTCAAGAACCTGTTCAACCCGAAGGTATTCCTGAAATCAACGATTATCAGCAAATTTTTAAATGTGAAGTTTTGAATACATGGTTAGTAATGTGATAAGACAGATCAATTTAATATCCAGACACTTATTTTATATACACACTTCATAAAACAGTATTATAACAATTATTTTGATGACTGTTTAAAGCATTTTCCCATCCTCTCCTCTCCTATCTTATCTTTTTTCTTTTTTTAGAAATTATAAAAACCATTAAAATGTTAAAAGTAGGAATTATGAATTAAGAAGAAAAAGAATAAGCCAATAACACTTCTTCCCCTTTCTTTTCTTCTTTTTTTGTTTTCTTGTACTACTTAAAGGTTATGAGTAGGCTACTTCCTCTACCAATGACGAAAGAGAGGGAAATCACATGGTTGGACACAGTTACAGAGGTTACAGCCATGATAAAGAAGCCATCATAGACGACTCATAATGTTAAAAGTCCAGTCATTGAAACTGCTGTACAACCACGTGAGGGGTCTCCCCAAACACATGCTCAGTTTTGGTTAACAGCTGACCAAGCTATAGGTAAATGACGTCGTCACCGGTTAATTATTGAGTCATAATAGTTGTCGTAGCCAGCTACACTTAACACTAATAAAATACATTAAAAATAAAATACCTTATTCTCTCAGCTGTAGTGTGGTTCCCAGTTTGGGGGTTCAGACAGGCGAGAAACAGTAATTTCATGTTTCAACTAAATAATGTTTCAACTGTAAGAGCCAGGCAGAATGGCACAGCAAGCAGGGCTCTGGTCTCGGTAAACTGAACTCCTGTCACGTTTCCTGGACTCATGCCTGCAGCTTCACACGTAAAAGGTAAAGCTAATAAACTTGCTCTCTCATTTCAGCAATGTTTACTTGTCCGTCTCATATAACGCTCCCTGGAAACACATGGCTTCAGCGGTGAGGAACCATTTTAGTCGTTTTTGGCTTGAGACAAAGACAAACCCTTGTAAAGAAAAAAAGACATCCAAATAATACTTTAAGCTATGAAATTTTTTGACTCTATATTCAAATGTAACAAGAAAAAAATTTAAAAAAAATGCCATCACGCTACAGCAGCACTTCCTCCTCCCGGTGGTACACCGCATGCGTAGATGGAGCAGATTTGTAAATCATGTTGATGGACCGTCGAGTGCCTCGTTTCTCGGTGCGCTCAGACTGCATTTTAGTTATAGATCGTCTGTACAGCGACGCAAGTGTGACAGTTTGTACTGAGCTGTATGTCACGCGATAGTACTGTGACTGTTTTTTGTTGACTTCCAGTTCTCTTTTCATAAAGTAACAAGAGAGAGTGAAGTAAACATTTTGAGCTGTCACAAGGAACTAAGTTAATTCAAGTCATTGAAGACCACAGGGGACTGTCTTAATAGTTACAGGTAACGTAAAATAAAACACATTTCGTTGTGCAACAGCTAGCTTAATGTTTTTGTTTAGTATTTATTACATATGATGAGGAAGGGAGCTCTTGTCAGACAAACCAGATGCTGTGTATAATGCACTGTTGAAAGTTTGCTATTTGGAAACAGTGGTAACAACGTAGATTTTACCTGCTTAATCACACCTGTATTTTATCCACAGGTAATAAGTAAATATTCAGGAAGAGATTGATTTCCAGCAAGTTGACTGAGAATGGCCAACAACAGGGATGCCAGCGAAAGTAGCCCACTTCTGGACTCAGGGAACAGACCTTCACCACCGTCAGTCTTCCAGGGAAGGAGATTGGCATGTGCAGCCATCCTGCTGGCTGAATCTTTAGAAAGAATTGCATTCTACGGCATCACATCTAATCTGGTTCTGTTTCTCAATGGTAGTCCTTTTTACTGGGAGGGTACTCAGGCAAGTCAGGCACCTCTGATGTTCATGGGAGTAACTTACCTGATTTCACCATTCGGAGGCTGGTTGGCAGACGCATACCTTGGAAAATTCTTGACCATTGCTTCAAGTTTGATCCTGTATTTTATCGGCATGCTTTTTTTCCCTTTCATTTCAAATGAACAAACGAGGATAAGTCTATGTGGAGAAGAGGCCGCATTTCCCGTGCAACCTGCTGAGTGTCTGAGCACAAACAGCACCCCTGCAAAAAATGTAACCTGTCCTGTCCGAGCACCATATTGTGGTGCACTGGTTTATAGTGGACTTTTTTTAATCGCATTAGGTGTGGGTACTGTGAAGTCCAACATCACTCCATTTGGGGCAGATCAGGTAGAGTATAAACAAATTTATTTTCACACCTCAAAGTCTTTATTGAAAAAACTAGACATTAAGTTAGGGGGTCTGAATTATTATCTGACCTGTGTAAGATTAGGAATGACATGTGACATCATGGAGGTCAGACATGTGATTGGATATCATTTGTAGCATAACATTTCAGTGAGACATGCATGCTCTTGATTGTCATGGACATTTATGAGTTCAGTCATGTGACTATAATAGTTCTTCACAGGGAAATTATTGCCTCATATTGATATACATGGGCATATAAACATTTGAAACACTTTTTAAAAAGTGCCTGCAGATGCTTGAACAACACCTCAAGGACAATGAAGTAAACCCACCCTTTGGCCTCAGATGTATGGTCAGATCTGGTCTCATACAATCTTAAAGCTTTCTCTGATTAGATACTTCAAGCTTATGAGTCCCAGACACAGCAAAGAGATCTCAAACTGTAACTTTTGCTCTGCCGTGAAATTTTTTTCATGATGTTCTTCTTCTGCTTAATACACTCTGCAACCAACAAAATACCTACTATTAACTAAGGTTAAAATTATTTCTTTACCTCATTTGTGGAATGCACATTATTATTAAAAACTTGGCCAAAATTGTGTTATCTCTCTGTGGTTATAATGGTGTGCACTTTTATACAAATTGTTGCAAAAATTACGTTTGAGGCTTCTGTGCATCAAATGGTCTCCTCTTGGGTTGAATCTGCTGGTGAGGCTTCTTTTATGAAGTCCTCAGAGAGATATCTTTGCATATTGGAATGTTGGCAGTACAAAGTTCAGAAGCAAAGAAAACAGCAGACCTCAGAGTTGGAAATATTTGGACAAAAACAGAGTTAATATGATTTTTGCTTTTACACTATCATAACAGATTTGAATAAAACAATCACAACATAATTAAAGTGTAGACTTTAAGCTCTAATTTAAGAGGTTTCACAGAAATATGGCATTTAAAATTCAGGAATCAAATACAATTTGTTTTTTGATATACTATTTTGATCCCCAAATTCATTCTTCGCATTTGACCCATCTGGGCTGTTGTAGCCAGAGTGGTGGGCTGCCATGGTGTGGCTTCCAGGGAGCGTATGGGGGTTTCAGGTGCCTTGCTCCGGGGCACCTCATTCATGTATGTGGACGTGGGGAAGCACTTGTTCAGGCACTCCCCCCACCCACATCTTTGGTACCGGCCGGGGATTGAACTGGTGACCTTCCGGTAGCCACCACAGTTCTCTAGCCGCAGAACCCCCAGCCTCATGTGGCCAAGAACCTTCATTTTCAGGGTCAAAAGTATTTGCACAAAGTACTAATAATTGTATCTTATAATATAATATAGGTTATAACAATAGTATAATTGTTAACTTTAATTCTTGGATGAAAATCCTTTGTGATCACTACCTGAAGTCTCGAGCCCATGGACATCATCACATCCTGAGTTCCTTCCATAGATGTTCTTTACCAGGCCTTTGTTGCATCCACCTTCGCTTGATGGCCTCTCTGCCATCAGAAGTATGCTGCATTGGTTTGAGGTCAGGCAACTGACATTTGTCTTTACCATGTTTGACACATGGTGTGGTATACTTCATATTATGAGTTATTCCTTTCTCTATCACCACACTTTTCCCTCCCAGCCATTATCTAGAAGTTTATTCTGATTTCATCTGTCTAAAGAATTTGATTCCAAAACAAAGGAGATGTTTTTTTGATGATTTCTGGCAAATCTGGCTTCTTGTACTTGAATGTTCCCAAGCGGTTTGCACCTTGTTGTTAACCCTCTGTATTTACATTCATGAAAGCAGCTCAACTTTCTTTATTGGAGATTTTTTTGCTATGGCGCACCTCTAGAGTATTCCTGACTTCTGTTGATGTTGTGGATTGGATTGTTTTGCTGGTCTTTTGATGTTTTTGACTGAGTGTTTTCTTTCTTTTTAATAATATACCAAACTGTTGACATGATCATGCCTAAGCTTTTTTGCTTTTAGATTTTTATTTTTAGCTTAATTATGGCCTCGTTCACTTGTATTCAGATCTTCTTGGACTTTATACTCGTGCCCCCAAACAGCTGCTGAAGGACAACTTAATACCTGAATAATTAACCTCTTCTCAGTCAGTTGGAGGTTTGTTGACTGTAATTGCTAAATGGTGGATACCATGAATTTGCGAAACCTCTTAAATTAAAGACATAAATCTAGACTTTGCTTACATCTTGATTGTTTAATTTCAAATTCATTGTGGTGATGTACAAGTGCAAAATTACTTCAAAAAAAGTCTCTAATTACGCTTTTATAATCTGGAGTCCTATAATTTTAACTTTGTGGTTTGAAGGTGTAATAAATGTACAGGCATAGTAACTATTTGCACTTTAACATATTTTTTGTTTTTAATTGTTCATCTTTTTACTCATTTACATTATCATAGTCGCTATACCAGTTCTGTCTGCTATTTGTTGTAATATATTTCCTTAATATTTTCTAAACATGCTTTCTTTTTCCCATATATTGCAAAAATCAACACTTTAATTGTGTAATTATTTCACATGACAGCATTTTTATTTTAATGTGGATTCGTGGTTAAAGATGATCAAAAACAAAGCTATCATTCTCACATTCATACAAACGTTCTTACACCACATCCTAGAATAATGCTTTCAGTTATACTTTGCTGTGTCATTGTATCTCTAAAACGTCTAACAAGGAGTGCATAAATCCTTTCAAAAGGGGCTGGTGGGGCAAATTTCATTAATACTTGAGCTCTTTACAAGATTTTCACATTTATGTCAATGCCTCCTTTCATAATGTTCAAACATTTAATGTGCATTGGGGTAAAACATGAGTCAAAAGTAATGGAATCCATCAGATAGTTAATTAATACTGTTATTCAGGCAAATCCTCATAAAAGACACAAATTAATTAGCCAAATTAATGTCACTTTTCTCTCAATTTGAAGTCTAAAATTCATCATGTGATGACATCATTTTTCCACAAATTTAATAACAATCAGTCAGAAGTCTGAAGTTATGAGTTAGGAAAATTAATTTAAAACTAAATATTTTCTGGTAAATGTGGATTGATTGTGGTTAATATTGCTGTTTTGTCAGGGGTGCACGGCATAGATCTTAAAGCTGACACAAAGTTAAATCAAGATTGGAAGGGTTGGAAAATTGTACTGGAGCTTTTCTTGTTTCAAATGTAAGGCTGATGATCAGTAAAATACTTATTGATCCTGTTATTTATGTATTTCACGGGGAGACAACAGTATAACATTATAGCATGTTAAATGGTCGCTTCATCCTGGCCCGACTAAAGACTGGAAGTACTGTACTGTGCAAAAAATATCCATGGAAGCAACAGAAAAGAGTGTTGAAATATTATTTCACAACAGAAGGGACAAACCAGGCATATTTGGTTGATTGCCATGACTTTATCTCACTAGTGGAAAGGCCTATGCATACACATAAAAAACACACCTGCTTAATCTGTTGAAAGAAAGAACACTGTGGAATACCTAGTGCAGTTATGGGAATTATATAATTTTCTTATATATATATTAAAATGAAATGTGGGCTAAACACATATCATACACTCATATACATCCAAACAAACTGTTACATGTGAGACATTTCTTTCTCTTTCTTTAATCAAAAGAGATTAATTAAAAAAAAAAAGTTGTGAATGGAGATGTGCCCAATTCTTGGCCATTTTCAGTTACAGATTTTCCTAATGATCCAAAGTGCTCATTTCAAGATCTGTATTCAGCCGCACGCTAAATCAGATTTTGTGCTTGACCATTCAGCTTTCTGAAAACATTGTCAGGAAATAACATTTTCTATATTTAACAAAATTGCAGCACATTACTGGCTCCTCTCTCGCTCATTTTCTCTCACCGTCACCTTTATGCACTAGATTATAAATTTTTTAAAACATTTTTCTTGTTTTTTACTCAGCTTACTCATAGCTTGCATCACTCATCTCGTCTTTCTCATCAAGGCAACAGAGGCTGTGTGTTCAGCTAGCTTTAATTTTAGCCTTCGTTAACTTTAAAGCTTTAATCATTTCCATTAGTGTGATACACTTGTTCAAAAATGTTTTGGTTGTTCCTCCACAGTTTATTTTTGCCTTACAGGTTATTTTGGGGTATTCTCTACTCACAGTGAAAAATGTATACATCAAAAACATGACTGCCAATCACTACCTGGTCAATCAGTGCATCTAGTGGGGGGATATCATATATATTCTTTCCAGACCTGAATGGAGACACTTTTGTTTTTTTATCAGTTGAAAGTAGATAACTTGTGTTGATGTATGAGACAGTGCCTGAATATGAATGCACTCTTCGGCACGGTCATCCCTGAGTTTGAGAGCTTCTTTTTACCCAGCTGTACAGAAAGGCACCTTACTGTTTTACCTTGTTCCTCTTCTTCAGGGAACAGAAGTAAGTTGTAGATTTTAACATTTTGTTTCTTTTCAATTTGATTCAGTATGTACAATACATATTGCTTGGGGCCACTTATGGCCCTTGGGCAGAATTTTTCTTTGCCTTTGGTTTAGTCAGTGCTTTGACCTCAATCACATCACCAAAGAAGACAAAAGACTGATCACGTTAATGCAGGCTCTAAGTGTAGGCAGGGAATGCAACTAACTCTGCTCCTCTGATGCAAAAGGAGGGGAGTAAATGCTCAAATGTGATGGCTATAGCTGTAGGTTCCCTTAAGGCACAAAAAGAACTGAGTGCAAGACGGATTCACCAAAGTTCTCTGGTTATCAGATCTCATCATAACACAACTGTGGTACCAGGCTCCTCCGACATGCCTCTTACTTATCTTTTAAAACACACACACAAAATATAATTTAATGCTTGGTAATTTAATGCTTGGTAAAAAAAAAAAAAAAAAAAAAAAAATCAACAAAACAATGTGTAGTGGCTACTAGCTAAAATGGTAATGGAGATCCATCTTCGAAGTGAAACCAGTTCCACATCTGAGGCATGACTAACTGGCACAGCCTCCATTCATGTTAGAAATCTCTTTTCTATTGTTTGTTCCTATCATAAAATGCTGGCTATATTCCAGTGCTTGAGAAGCTTTCAAGCAGTCTCCTGCTTCTGGAAGTGGAGTTTGAACTGCTGTGATAGGAAGCCCTCTCTCTCTCCTACACATTCAAACAGATGCTCCCGCTCCCACAGGAAGGTGTTTCTGGTCTCCTCCTTAAAAAGAAGAAAAAGAAAACATACCAAAAATCTTTTGGTCAGGGAACCAAACTGGAACTGGTCCAGATGGCTAATATTATGCAAGCAGTTATCATGAGCCACAGCTGTTTGACATAACACACAGCTGTTCAAAGTGAGTCCAGTTGTGGATGGCTTTCATCTTTTAATCAGCAAAGTGGTACTACTAAATTCATAGAAACCTTAAATTACTATGAATTATAAAAAGGTAGGGACTTTATGGCAAATACTTAAACAATGCTCAAAAGCAATGACTGTTGGTATTTGATGTTTTATTTTTTATTTTTATTTTATTTTTTATTTCCAGTTTACATCCCATTCCAATGAAAGTTTGAATTTAGTAATTTAGTAATAAATTAGAAAAAATAATGAGGTTGTTTAAACAGAAGATTTTATTCATGATTTGGTCAAAATCACTTTCCACGTAGGCCTGAGTAATTTCTTTCATCTATCTTTGCATTTTAGAACTGCAACACAAGTGATAGTAGAGTCGAGGTTTTCCGATTCTAAAATGGTTCTTTTTTTAACCCTTCCCACAGCACTTAAACAAATGTTCAGGCATTGAAGAAATCAAGCTTTTTAGTTGTTATGTCTGTCCAGGAAATGTGTTTATGGTACGAAGCAATAAGGGGCTTCTTGTCACATTGTTTGTTTCACAATTCTTCCACAAGACTGCATTATCTTGTAGAAAAATGCATGGATGTTCCTGGAAAAGATGTGTCTTGAAGGCAGCACATGTTGCCCTGAAACCTCAGTGTGCTTTTCTTTTATTAATGCAGCCATCACACAAGTGTAAACGTTGCTGAGGGCACTGATTGCACGCCATCTCAGAGCCTGGCTTTTAGACTAGATGGTACTTACTTCTATGGTACAGATCAAATGCTATATATTTATTTATTTATTTTTACTATTATTTATTGCTGTGGGGAAATTCTGCCTCCACTGCTGGACCCAGAGCGGTGGGCTGCCGTGGTGCGGCGCCCGGGGAGCGGGTGGGGGTTTCAGGTGCCTTGCTCAGGGGCACCTCATCCATAGATGTGGACGTGGGGAAGCGATGCCTTAGAGTTTATTGAAATTGATGCTGCCTCTGGGCAAGATGTATACAGGCTGCTTTTCTGTACAGTAAAGTTTTAGGTGGCATTTTATGAACATAGTTCTGTATTATGTTTTTTGACAAAACTTTCCCAAAGTAATTTTTTGCCCATGTTGTTATATCAGCTACATTCATGAATGTTCTTGATGCGGTGGCATCTAAGAGATCAGAGAGCACAAGCGTCCTCCATGGGCTTATGCCTTTGCTCTTTACTCACTGTAATTACTCCAGATTCCTAGAACTTTTTAATGCTACCATGCACATTAGGGAAATCTGCACATCTTGCCGAGTTTTCCCTTTGAGGAACATCGTCTTTAACCATCTTAATGATTTCTCTAATGAGTTGTATTGACAAACTGGGGATCCTTTGTCCATCTTTGCCATCCATTAACTTCCACTTATCTGTGTTTGGGTCACATGGGCAACATCTTCAGCAAAGAGACCTAGACCTCCTTCTAAAATCATTTAAAAAACACATTATTAGTTCTAAATACTTGAATAGAACGTAATAGAAGGGACTCAATCTAACTGACCAGTGAGGAGTTTTACACGTAGGTTGAAGCTGGACTGAAGACTTTGCTTACTTGGCACACAGCAATACCACTCTCAAAATAATAATGCATGAACTTAAAATAAAGTTCTCATGAGCATCCACACTTGCTAACTGAAGCTGTGTTGAATAACTATAACACCAATTAAACTTTGCGCAAACTGCCAGTAGAATTTTCAGCTAGCTAACTATAACGTACTAGTCAGACTTGAATATGTTTTCTTTTTCAACAAGATGAAGAACTGTAAGGTGACATTGATGACTGGTTAACTTACATACAAATGGGACGTTGCATAAATCACAGGTCATTTATCTTAAGGCATGAAACGGGATGTGAGGTCAAGTGGAGGTGTGATATCTCAAACAATATGTGTTGTACCAAGTGAATCTATTGAAAGGTAACTGATATGACAACTGTAAAAAAAAACATTCTTCCATTAACCATGAACGTCTGCATGTGTGACACAATTGGTGACTGTTTTTCTTTGCCGTGGCTAATCACAGGTCAAAGACAGAGGACCTGAGGCCACACGTCGATTCTTCAACTGGTTTTACTGGTGTATCAACTTAGGAGCCATCCTTTCTCTGGGAGGTGTGGCCTACATCCAGCAAAATTTTAGCTTTGAGCTTGGCTACATCATTCCCACTGTGTGCCTTGGAGTGTCCTTCCTGGTCTTTCTCCTAGGACGTACTGTTTTCATCAACAAGCCTGCTGATGGCAGTGCCTTCTCAGATATGTTCAAGATCCTTGGCTTCGCCTGCTGTTCACAGAAACCAAAGGAGCCCAACTTGCTTCGGTGAGAGTGGCCTGTCATATCCATGCGTCAGCTGTATAAAATTAATTATGTGGTGACAAGCAAACCATACATCTGACATGTTGGGCAGTTGAAGGGATAACATAAATAGCACTTTCACATTAAGAAGTTTTTAGTAAACCATTTTGTTAAGGACTAATCTGTCACTTAAAGTCAAAGTGAAGTAAAAACATTTTTAAGTGCTGGACAAAAGACTGTAAGTGTAAGTAACAAATAGATCTTTATTGTCAGCTGCATCTTGAGTGTTAGATTTTCCTGTAGTTTACTTCAAATGTGAGCAGCATGGCAGCCTCAGCATGCTTAGATAGACCTTTATCTTAAATCCTTGCTTGATCCCCCTCTGTAATTCTTTTTCTTTTCCACTGGTCTATGCATTCATCTTCATTCCCAGTGCTAAAACTTGACTTTGAACCAAAGTAGCACAAGCAGCTCCAAAACTTGACATTGAATATTTTAAGTTGGACAGTCCCGCAGCCTTTCAAGAATTCCTTATTAAAGCATTTTCTCCAGAGATGAGGATTAGAGGCTTTAGTATAAAGTTTCTTTCTTATCTCTAGAAGTGCTATTATTAAAGGGTAAGATGTCTTTTAAAAAAAAGGCTGATTTAAGTCTCCCCACTTCAAGAGTATAGTTTGTATTAAATTATTTTTAAAATTAATTCTGTGCTGTTAATCACACTGCAGCCTGAAAGTATTTAAAGTTTTTATTTATTTTTTCTATTTTTGTTACAATGAAGCAACAAACCAACATTACTAGACAGTGCGAAAGTGACACACGGAGGAAAATTTCCAGAAGAAAAAGTAGAGGAAGTGAAAGCACTGGTGAAAATCCTCCCTGTTTTCTTTGCCCTTATTCCATACTGGACTGTGTACTTCCAGGTAAGCTCAATCTGTATTTAAAATTTTGACATTTAATATGCCAGTACAAGCTTTCTGGATGCAGATGTACACAGTTGTCTTGATAAGCAGGAGCATTATTTTATGTTTCAAAATTGACAAGGATTGGCTTTGTGCCAGAGACCTTGTTGATCATAAAGTAGAGAACTGCTTCAAGCTGAGACTAATCTCCTTATTGTGTTGCAGATGCAGACAACATACATCCTGCAGAGCCTCCATCTGAGGATTCCTGACACGGCGTCAAACACCACTGCCGACTCCCATAAGGTATTCAAAAGTGGAAACATTCAAAGAGACAGTGTCTGTTTGCTAGAACTTTTTAACTGCAATATATAATGATACAGAATGAAATATGCCAGCATGGGGCTCTAAATGCTTCACCACAAGTAGTTTTGAGCAGGATTTGTGGTGTTTTGTTTTTTTTTCACTGCTGAAAGTAAATGAGTCATTTGGTCACTGACACACAATTGTAGCAACAGCTGGAGGCAGCAGGGAAGGCTTGTAATACCTTGGGGATTAAATCAAAACTACTCAGACTAATACCTTGCAGATTAGCAACCTGGCTGTTGTATCTCTCCAAAGCAGTGCCTCCACCTTATGCTATCTGGCGTTTGTTGCTGATGTAACTTACTTCTGCAGAATGTATGTTAAGTTCTGGGAGGCTTTGATGACTCCTTCAGCTGCCTTTGTATGAATATTCTTATCTCTGAACAGGTATACTCAAGGTGTGAAATGTACTGGCTTCATGGAAATGTGAAGTGAAACACAACACAGTCAAACTTCAAACAGCAGTATTAAATGCCACATACAGTTTACATTGTATATTCAAGCGCTTTCAGTGTGCTGCTACTTGTAACACAATTAAAATTGCATATTTTAATTTACTAATGTGTACAGATTATTTCTAATTATGATTAAGATCACATGATATATATATATGATGATATATATACATACTCTTATTTATTCATTTATTTATTACATAGGCTTTCGTCTTTTCTTTTTCTTTTTCTTTTTTTTGGGAGGGGGGGTATCAGAAGAGGAACCAAGCCTCTCTGCTACCAGCCAGACCAGAGTTCTTAACATCAAAAGGGGAAGCGAGATTAGATGTCTCTGTGATTTGCTCCTTCACCTCACCTGGTATATTTCAGTGACTAACTTGGACAAATAGGGTCTCCTCAAGGAAATGGAGCCCTTACAAATCACATCAGGCAGTGGAAGGAGAGAGCTAGTCTGCTGCAGTTATTTACAATTACATTCAGTCTTTAAACTAACTAATATTCAAATGCTTATATTTTGTAGTAAAGTGGGATTTTAATTGAAAATTAGTAATAAATTAAAAATACTTCAAAATAATTATCTGTGATGCAGGCATTCAGATTCAAAGTTATTGTCATATGCGCAGTAGAAAACACGCTTCTCTGTACAATGAAATTCTTTCTTTGCTGTGCACAGTGCATGCCAAACAGAGTAGTCTTTAAAAAGAAAAGATGGATGGCAGCATATGAGAAAAATATAAAGGAAATGTAAACAATAAGAAATAAAAAAAACAATCTAAAATGTAGAACTGAGGAAAATTATAAATATGCAGATAAAAAAAGAAATGACGTTGCAAATAAACAAAATGTACTGTGACAATAAGTATGCAATTTCATATATGCAAACTGAAGATGTAAACA
>JBAMYA010000024.1:13140724-13151166 GCA_037176975.1 Arrhamphus sclerolepis | reverse complement strand
AGAAATGATGTTGCAAAGAAACAAAATGTACTGTGAAAATAAGTATGCAATTTCATATGTGCAAACTGAAGATGTAAACAACTTTAAAGTCAAATGACAGCATTTACATTAGTTCCTAGTTTTTGTTCTTCCTAAACTAAGTCAACTTAAACTCTGTTTCAGAGATTCTTCTCGAAAAGCTTTTGAGAATTTCAAGCGTCTGTCTGTCTGTCTATCTGGATGTCTTTTGGAATCAGTAATTTGCTGTCCATATTCAGTCAGTACATTGTTCCTTCTATGTACTATTTATGGATTTTGCATAAAAATGATTTCGGCTCCTACCTGTCCAAACTATATTTTCCTTGGAAGCGAATGTGGTGAAGCACAAACAAGAGGGAACTACTCTCTAAGGAGCTGTTAAAGATTGCTGGCAGGTTATTAGGAAAAAAAAAAAAAGGAAATTCGATTTGAGAATAAATGATGCTATCAGAAGTGTTAATTCAAACAAATACGAACTTGAATTTTGAATTGCAAAAAAAAACAAAAAGAACAAAGGTTCAGGAATTTCCACTGTTACATATAGATATTGAATTAATTGCTTTTGTTATGCTCAAGAATGAATTTTAATTTCAGATGAAAAAAGTCAGTCAAGTGAAAAAGAAAGCAGGCCCCATGTAACATGCTAACTGAGGCTTTATAGTCTGAGACGTAGCTTTTAATATGTATGTATACACATACATATATATATTATATATATATGTATATATATAAAATTATATTTTTTTTACACTGAGTTTTTCTAAGTTTCTTGCTGTACAACAATGGACTCCAAATTACTTGGAGATGGCTTTATACATCACTGGTGCCGGCAAATATTGTCCCACAGGGGGATTTTTTCTTTTGGTGCATGAGTGCTTCAGACAGTTGCAATCAATTTAAGTGCACAATTGACATACCATGGAGACACATGTAGTACATGACAAGAGCAATTAAATAATAAATTACTATAGTACAGTAAAGATGATTGCTAAAATTTGTCAGTCCACACTTGAAAGCTCCAGACCAGAAAATAGCTAAAGGCGTAATTGTAAACTTGTAAAAAAAAATTTATTTAATCTGTGAATTAAATTGACTTTCTTCAATGTGAATTTAATTAATATTTTTTTCACCATTGTTTGGTTTTGACCACCTGGGGGTGCCAAAGCAGTATCAAGGCTGAAGAATTCTCATTTAAGGCACATGCTCACACATGTGAACACTTTGAACTGTGTCAGAATGTGCTTTTTTGTTGTTGTTTTCATGCTTTGTTGCTTATATTTTGATCTCATCTCTCTCCTTTGAATCCCCCAGATGACATTCCGCTTCCCAGCTGCATGGCTTACCATGTTTGACGCAGTGCTCATCCTCATGCTGATTCCTCTGAAAGACAAAGTGGTGGATCCCATCCTGAAACGGCGCGGCCTCCTGCCCTCCTCTCTGAAAAGGATTGCAGTCGGGATGTTCTTTGTTATGTGGTCAGCCGTGGCAGCAGGTGAGTGTGTTAACAGATATTAGGTTTCTTCATGTTCAGTTAGAAAGCCAAAACACCAAGGCAGCAACCAAGTTTTTCTTGACCACCTGAAAAAAAAAGTCACACATGCTTTACAGAAAACATTCATGGCAGTGCCACATCTATACTGGTTGAGATAAAAAAAAAAAAAAAATGGGATGTGAAAATTGTCACAGAGCCAACTTTACTCATTTCTGTTTTACACACATGAAACTTTATTCACCAGTCCTCTTCCTCTCCCATCGTTTATTTTTATTTTTTTTAAATAAGATCTTAGTTAGGTTTGTCAGTGGACGTTACAGCACTTATACATCCAGACTAAAATGTTTTGAGGGCGATAAAGGCCTGAAGGCAGGATGAAAGCAAACCACTAACTCTCTGAAAATCAATGTTTATTATATTTTCAACAACCAATGCTTTTCATTTTGCTGGTGCGCAATACATCCTCCATGTGTGATATGAACATATTCTGTCACCAGTGACCTTTAGATATTGACTGATGGGCTTCCTCCAATGGAGAGCTGACTGTTAAACATGCACTTTATCAAATTAGCAATTAATAGGAATAACAGACAAATTTTCTTTTCTTTGTTTTGCTCTTTTTTGTCAAAATAGAAATAAATTAGGGTTGAACAAACCAACAATTCAACATTACAAAGACATCAAAAATATTTTTTTATCATAAAAATGAGCCCTAAAGTACATGTTAGAGATATATCCAGTCCTTCAGTTCATTCCACCATGTATATTAAAGCAGTCCTATATTTCTATATTTTGAGCTTGCCATTAATATATATTACATTTATTTTATTAGTAATAATCAGCATACTGAAAAGGCCAATACATACAGTATAAAACAGGACAGTTAAATGTGGTTTAGTATCAATCTTAATAGGATACTTGATTCCCTTACTGCAAAAGCTCACATCACCTCCTTAAGAATTATTAATTATTTGTACTTTCTTTTTGTATTTTACAATTGAAGAGCATTTGACAATTTGAAATTCCCTTCAGGGATTAATAAAGTTATATCCATCCATCCATCCATTCCTTTATTTGTGCGCTAATCCAAGTTCACATATTACAAATAGCTGGCCATGAAAAACAGCCTTTTAGAAAGTGTAAGATGATAAAAGCTGTTTTTCGAAAATGTAATCTATCAAGTAACATGTGCTGTCCCACAAAGGATGGTGTTCTAAATGTTAATTTCAGTGTTTTAAAGCTTTTTAAGTATAACCCTGATCACAAAAATGCTAGGACACTAACAAAATGCAATTATTTACAAATCTCATGAACCCATATTTACCAACAGAACATGAAGAACATATCAGATGAAGAAAATGAAATATTTGATCACTTCATGGAAAAAAAAATCAGATAAATTAATTAATCATTAATCATTTTGACTTTGATGTCAGCAACACATCCCAAATTAAGTTGGAACAGGATGAATTTTACTATTGTGTGGCATCTCTTCTTTTAACAACTGTCTGTAAACATCTGGGAAATGAGGAGATGAGTTGCTGGAGTTTTAGTAAAGGAATGTTGTCCCATTCTAGTCTGATGCAGGAGTCTGGCTGGTCAACAGTTCTGGGTGCTCATTTATAAAGCTTGCGTATGTAGAAAACAGGGCCTGAAAATGAAGCACACCACTTTCTACGCAAAATTAGTGATTTATAAAAAAAACAAAAAAACACTGACGGTGGAATGTGTGTAACTGTACGCAAACTCTGAAGCTTGCGTGCAGACATTTGGGAGATGGGGGAAACTGGCAACGCAGCTGGTGAGATGGTGAATGTAAGCCACCTCGTGTATTTAATCATTCATATCAGACTCGTGGACATATAATCACAATGGCCGATGCCTGTAATATAACAGATGTGTCCCTGAATGGAGCCATGCATTCCATAAGCACTCATTTACATACAGTATGTACATACTAACATCTGCAAATAATATAGCGATGGCATTCATTGAACATCAATTGTGACAAGGTGTGTAGCAATTAGTGTAATCACTGAGTTTACATATAAATACTGCAGCGACACTTGTGCGTAATGCTTCACCATGGATGCGCTGGCACTGCTTGAAAACTGTGAGTGGCAGGATCAGGATGGAGAGAGTTTTCAGAAAACAAAGATTTCTTGGCCCATGATGATGACTGGCTACTATGCTTTCATCAACGGTTTCTCTCTGATTTTGCAGAACACCAGTCCTCAGCACCCGTCCTCCTCCAGACGCTGCATTTGGGGCGTGGTTGCTGGTTTCTATGGTTGCCACTGTTAACCAATAACATTGATCGGCTGGCTCTTTTACATACACATTGACATTCAGGAGCTTCTTTGCATCGACCATTTATGGTTGAATGTGGGTGTGCAGGGGGCGGGGTATGAGCCAAATTCACCTGTGCAAACTTCCAGGACAAGTGCGATTTATAAAGGGAAATTGCGTGCACCTGTGCGCACGCAGGGTTCTATAAATCTCAATACTTTTTGCCGCACACATACTTTGGGTTTTGGGCGCATGCAAACTTTTAGTAGGGATTATGCGCAAAGTTTTATAAATGAGCACCCTGGGCCTTTGTTGACAGAGTTTTCATTTTATGATACAACAAATGTTTTCTGTTGGTGAAAGGTCTGAACTGCAGGTTCAACACCTGAAGTCTTCTCCTGTGAAGCCGTGTTGTTGCGATGGATGTAGTAAAGAGACATTGCCTGGATGGGAGTATGTTTCTCTAAAACCTCTATGCACTCTTCAGCATTGATGGTGTCTTTCTAGATGTGTTGCTGCCCATGCCATAGGCACTAATGCAACCCCATACCATCATCAGAGATGCAGGCTTTTCAATGGCTCCTCTTCTTTTTAGTCCGCAGGACACGACATCCATGCTTTCCAAAAGATGTTTTTACTCACATTTTAGACAGCATCCCAACTTTTTTGGAATTGGGGTTGGATTTGTAAAATAAATAAATAAATAAAAGTAAAAAATACACTCCTTGCATTTAAATTCAGGTAAAATATATTCTGGGTATTTCCAAAGGCAATTTTGACTTCTGGAAGTGGAGAAAAATGGTTTAACATGGTACTGTGGTGTTAGCATTGGTCACAGAATGGTTGGTGAATACATAACTAGTGTGTAGTAGAGTTTTGACCTGGATTTTCAAATTTCTTCTTAGACAACAGCATAAAATCTTCACAGTACATTGCATTTTAAAACAAGCAATTGAGACACTATGCATTGATTCTGTCTGAAATATATTTTTTGATTCTTTCTGCTATTTAGAAACAGGATTTCCTTGCATCTCTTTCTTTCAGTTACACTCACGGACTACCAAAAATTGCTTTATATTCTTGTTACATTTTATCATTCACTTTGCATTATATGTATTCTCAGTGCTTATATTCACCCTTTGGCTTGCTGAAATCATGATGTTTAGAGACAGACAGATGGATAGTAGTGACTACCCCAGTGTGACATGTTTTTCTCAAAGAATGACCAGTTGAAGGCATTAAAGTGTCAGGCTGCCACTCTGACTACAGCAGCGACCACACCACTGCTACTCAGTGTTAGAATCGCTTTCATCACCTTGTGTATTAAATGAGCAGGAATTTGTCAAGTATAGTGCAGCAATATTTCATGGGATTTCATTGTTTTTGTGCTGACACATGTCATGGTAGGACAAGTGAACTTCCCATGTAGGGCAGAGACAGTTCCAGACACATTGTCAAGCAGTGAACCTTTTCTGGTAATTTATGGAGAATTTTTTCAGACTTCCAGCCAGATTCTAAGGCTTTGAAAAGTTGTGCTTTCATTGGTGCTTTTGTGAAGACATTTTGTTTTAGCATGGTGTAGCATGTACCAGCTACTCGGGTGCTACTCAAGACTGGAATTTCACTGGTCTTTATAACAAAAACCACACTGTACACCAGGGATAGGCAACTCCAGGCCTTGAGGGTTGCTGTCCTGCATGCCTTGCATGGTTCCCTGCCGTCTGATTCAAATGAATGGATCACCATCAGCTTGTGATCCAAACCTGCACAAGTCTGTTAACAACACAATCATTTGAATCAGGTGTGTTGTGGCAAAGAAACATGCAAGACATAGAGGACAGCAGCCCTCGAGGCCTGGAGTTGCCTATCGCTGCTATACAATGCACAGCCGTAACTGGTCTGGCTGCTGGTCTGGCAGAACTTGAGAGCCAGAGTGCTGCTACTTAATTAGAGGAATCATGATTGGTACATGCAGGGCAGGTGTGCCAATCAGTCCCTCCCAGGTGCTACTGAGTCACCTCCCCTCTGCAGCTGAGCAGAACCACACCCTGCCACCATAGTATTTTGGTTGTAGGTGTCAAAAATGGTATTTTTTTCAAAAATCCGACCCAGTTGCTAAGGATCACACTGAGTTGTCGAACATCTAATGTTTATTTGAGATTAAAAAATAAATAGAGAGAGAGTAGACTTGCTTTAGTAAACTTAATGACCACACTGTCTGAGATGGACTGCTGGTATTAATGGATATCCAGATTACAAGGATAAAACTCCTCACAAATTAAGCATTAAGTGGAGTTATGATCGGAGGCTGTCTTTGGGAGTTATCTGGAAATAGCCGCTGGTTACACAATAATAGCTATCGAATAAAGCCTCACAGAGGCGGGAGCAATGGATGACAACTGCTTGGTTGTTATTATTGAACTGTCTACACTTTTCCATTACTAACACCCAGAATACGAAAGCAAGCAGATGTGTCTTAATGAAGTGGTAGAAAATCCTTAAAACTAGCTTAATCCTTAATAGGATGTCACTGAATCGTTTGATTCTCGCTGCGTTTAAATGTTTGCTGGTGTCATGGGTATCAAAGTGATGAAAGTCTTTTAGTATGTGTGTTTCGTATTAATAACTATAAATATGTGTGTGTGTGTTTTATTTTTATTCTCCTATTCTGCCTCAACAATAAATGTATATATGTGTGTGTGTGTGTGTGTGTGTGCGCGTGTGTGCGTGTGTTTTCTTTCCTTTTTTTTTTAATGCTCTCTTTTATGTTTCCACCCCACCAGGCATTTTGGAGACCAAACGTCTGGAGATTGTCAAATCAAATGGTACCATTGACCAGGTGCTTGGCAGTGTTATCTACCACGCAGCAGATTTGCCCATATGGTGGCAAGTGCCTCAGTATGTGCTGATAGGAATCAGCGAAATCTTTGCCAGCATTGCAGGTACAGTTGCTTGACGTCCTGAGTGGAATTTATGTGTGAAAATCTATGTTAACTCTGACAAAGTAAATATAAGGATTCGGACCAGTAATTAATTATGTAGAGATTCATTGATGGAACTTGATGCTGTTAGTTTTCCTGATTTGTTTTCACACTGATCTGCTTTGAATAGATTGTGGACACCAATTTTTGTAAGTAGAATGCAATGAAGAATAATGTCTAAACCCTTTTCAAGCACTTTGTTTGATTCATTGCAAGACTACACAAGCTTAATGTGTTTGTGGGTTGTTGTCCACAATAAATAGTCCAAGACATCAATTGATAATGGATTATCCAGATTTTCTTTCACTGCTCTCAGCCATTGTTCAGTAATGGGACATTTTATAAATAGGGTATGGATAAAGTAACCTCTTAACAATTGAAATGATGAAAGCTTTGTCTTCACTCTCGGCATGTGGCCAGGCTCATATTGTTGCCGTTTCTTCAAGCAGATACTATAGACAATAGATGGATAAATATGCAGTTATGTACATTAGACTGTGCCATGTAACTCTTAGGATTCTGTTACAGTTGTAACTCTATCATTTATGACATAAACATTTTGCTTTAGGGTGAGATGTTGTCATTAACCACAATGAAATTAAAACAGTTGTCCTGATTCAACTCTGTTTCAAGACACATATCGGTGAGATGATAGTTGAAAATCACACTGACACATGACACTACTGGTCTGTTTGCAATTATCCACGTAGCAAATTTCCCCAGCTGAGTAAGTGTGAACATGCTAAACTGTTACTCATTTCATTGAAAAAAAAAAAAAAAAGTATTCTGCATAAAATAGGAATAAAAATGTAATTCAATAATTTACAAATCCTTTAATCCCTAAGTATCTGGGGATTTCATCATCTATGGGTCATAATATTATTGAAAGATGCAGAGAATCCATAAAAAAAAAAATCTGTACACCGGGGGCATGCTGAAATGCCAAATCTGAATTGCCTGAATGCGGATGGCGCAATTCTGGAAGAAAATCATTCCGCGTCTTAATTAACGCACATCTGTCATACATCTGTCACAATACCTCCATGTTATTCATTCTGTTATATTATATATTAGCAAGTGTTTTTTTTACACTATCAAACCTCCAACCACACACCTGCTATTAAAATTTTATACAGTGATGTTTTATATAGTACAATTCAATATCCATAAACAACTGCAATGTGTGAAGTAGGAAAACCTGAAAATCTGCAGTTGATAACTTAGTGTTTTTTGTCCCCATCTTTCCACTACAGAACCAAAATGATATCCTCTAAGGGTTAAAGTGTACAGCATCGTGCACTCTACTACAGCTTATCAGTATATAGTATGTGCATGACATGTTTTAAAGCAAGTCATCCTTCTACCCAGACTACATCTTTCAAGGAAGGTCATGTTTATTCAATTAAAAAGCCACGTTAAAATCACCAAGTCTCATATTTTATAGTATATTTTAAAACAGCAGTTCTCTGTAGTAAAAGGGCCTACATGCTAAAATCACCTGTCTGCAGGTCAGACGTGTCGCACACTGAAAACAGATGGTGGATAACAGATGTGAAAATAAAACAATATGCACCAGACTGCTGAGCACCTGAAATCTTATCAAGCAAGAACAGGAACACATTTTCCATTCAAAATTGAAACAAATGATCTTCTGTTTCCAAATATTTAAAAAAATATTGTTCAAAAAGAGAGGTGCAATATTTTTCAGAAACCATTACGTCTCAATTTCATTTTCCATGCAGTCTATAACTATGATTTTCTTTTTTTTGTACCATGACACTATTGGAAATTAAGATATGATGTTTTTGTTGTGACCATTCCCCTATTTATTTTTTTTCTCACACAAAAATTGTTTGATGGCTAAAATTCTTGTGAGCAGCTTTAATGTTCTTTCTTAGAAAACACAGAATATTTTGTTTATAATTTTCATTGAAACCTAATAGGAATGTCTCAGACCTCATTTCAATCCAAAGTGAATCTATGTCGGCCACCCATTTTTCTCACTGGAACTTCACCAGTTCTTGCTTTCCTTTTTATTTTCTATTATAAAGAAAAGGTGACAGCTCCAAGCTCCTTTTCTGATAATTGTTGGGTGTTAACTGGAAACTGCACAGTAAGCTAATTCTCATTTCTTACCGAAAGAAGAAAGGCCATTTCAGTAACTATGAGAATTAGAAGCATGTTGCACCAATAACACCTTACATTGACAAAGTGAAGAACTGTCTTTATGTCATGATGAATTGTGACTGCATAATTTGAAGTGAACACAAGCATCAACTGGGTTGAGTTTGTTTCAGGAAGAAAGTCAGTAACTGTTAAGTATTAGAACATTGCTGGTAACTGTAAACCTTGTTTAACCTTTAATATAAACACAGTGCAAAACTTAAATCAACTTTTTCCATCTGTATTACAGTCTTTCTGTGTTTTTCTTGCTATATTTCTGTTCCTCTGTGGTTATAGCCTCAGGCCTCAATTATCTTTATGATTTGAGTTTGTTAAGGCTTCTAGTCATAGTTTGAGTCATTCTTGTATTACAGTATATCATGTTGTTGTGAGGACCTTGTTAAAATATCATACTGTCTTTGTTTTAAAACTAATATGGCAGATTGAATTACTAGCATTTTTTTTTTGTTTCTTATATCAGCAGAGGAATTTTCAATCCTTTTCAGTCACTTCAGTGAATATTGATCATTTCAGTTAAAAAAATCAATAGAGATAGACATTTTTTGTGTAATAACCAGGTAATATATAACCCTTGATTCATAATTCTGTGGAATCCATAAAAAAATGTTACATGGTCCTTATGCAGGTGAAACTGATCCTAACAAAGCCACAGGGGCCTTTAAAATGAATGTCCTAGTATGCACAATCCCATGTGGCCAACTTGAAGGAAAAATGACTGGAAAATAGGACTGTTTTTTCATAGATGTAATTCAATTGACTTGGTCCTTTCAACTTCATCTCCTTTCAGGCAGTAACAGTAATAACCTAAAGAGACATAACATGCCCAGTTTTCAAAAGTTGTCACGATTTCCTGAGGTTTTAAGAAAATGTCTGTCATATTCTTTGGTCAAAATACCACAAGGACATCTCCTTTTTCAGTTACACCTGTGTTGAAACCAGTTTTAGACAATAAAGTCTGACACTGAAAAAAGTGGTGTTACAGGTTTATACTACCCAGTTCTGGGGTACAGCAAGTGCAAGGGCGAGCTGGATATTCCTACTCTGATCTAAGTCTGTGATGTGACAGTATCCTGAAAATGTGAACCGCTCAGTGCCATATTTTCAGAAATAGATGGCCCCCAACAAAGTGTTAGCTGTTGGCTAAGTCAAGTTGTTAATTAATGCAATAATTTCAGACACCCATATACAACTAATACATGCTCCCAGTCAACACATTTTCTTTCTATGTTGCTCTTGAACAAAAGCATTTCTTACAATATTTTGTCACAAAAGACACACTTTGCCTGAGCTGAAAATAATGGCGAAGTTATTATTACTATTATTATTATTATTATTATTATTCTATTCAATTCAATTTCTTTATATAGCGCCTATTTACGACAAGTCATCTCTAGGCGCTTAAGAAACCCAGAGCTTGATCCCCGAGCACATGGCAACGCCATCAGTGGCAAGAAAAAACTCCCTCATGGGAAGAAACC
>JBAMYA010000024.1:13105892-13116307 GCA_037176975.1 Arrhamphus sclerolepis | reverse complement strand
TATATTTAGAAACTTTGAAATTTTATTATGTTGTTGGATCTAAACGCAATGTTGTTGGATCTAAACGCAAGTTGTTGTTTTTTTAACTTACACCATATTGTGGCAAATTCTAGTTTTTATTAGTCTTTATTGTAGAGATTTTGCATTTTTAAACCCTTGTAGCCTCAAATCGCTTGAACACCAAGGACAAAGATTGTTGATATGGAGGTCTATATTTAGAAACTACGAAAGGTGTGATCTTGTAGCCTACAAGAAAGATAACTTGTGTGGGTGGTTACACATGTTTCCTCCCCCTTTTTGCTTTCTTCCGCAGCTTCATTTTTAATGAAATCAGAAAAAGAAATGATCTGAGTTTCAATAGTTCAGTAACTCCTGTAAGGTTCTAAGACAGAAAGTAGTGGGTTTCAATTAACAAGACAAGGATGAGGTCTATTTTCTGGGAACTGATTTGGACTCTAATATCAAGTAACATCAAGGTGAATATTTTGTCAACTAAATTAACTCACATAAAAAGTAATGTCACTCTTTAAAAAAGCTCAGAGGTCTCAGAGTCAATTCATTAGAAAAAAAGCACAAGACATATCTTTAAAATAGATAAATAAATAAATCATGCCTACACGTGTTTTTCCTCTGCCTCTTTGAAAAAGCTGTCAGGAAACCATGAATTGTGTTGGGATGTGTGCAACGGTCACGTTACTGCTTTACATTCAGGACTTCTTCCATGGATAATCATTTCCAGATCACGCAGAGATGTCTCAGCCAAACGTTAGCTCATAATACACTGATGTGGTGGTTCAAAGATCCGTTGCTCCAAAATTTATTTCTCCAGCTCACCCAGATGGGGGAAAATGCATCGTAAATCCCTTTTCCAGAAGCTGCAACACATCATTCTCACCTTTGGCCTATTTCAGACAAGATTCCAGGCTGGAATCCAGAGTTACTTATGTTCCTATCATGTGGCCTTTTTCAGACGAATGAGGTCATACAGTGATGCAAATGTCCTGATCACTTTCATTATGCGTAAACGTGTGACTCTGGTACATAATATGTAGACCAACAAACCTGACTGTATGCAGCTGTCTATTTTTTCTCTCTCCATGCCCCAACTAGATCCATCTAGACTTGGGGAGGACGACTGAGAGAAGCCAGGATAAATACAAGAAGGGCCTTCTTTTGATGAAACTGGGAAGTGCAAATTCATCCTAATGGAAGCATCATGAATTAGACAACAGCTAACGTAGAGTCATAATCTCATTTTGGTGAGTTAAGGTAGCAACCATCTCTCGTTTTGGTTGGTCTCTCGTATGGTTTCCTAGAAATTATTTCTGGAAGTGGAATGCTCATTAGCTCATTACAGAATAACCAGTTATTCATGTATATAATGGCTTTACATTCATCCCATCTCTCACACATGAGATGTTGGCTTCGTCAAACCAGTGGCTTTACAACCTGCCAACCTGTACAATCTTTGCATTGCAGGGATTTTGACTTCAAAATATGCTGCTACTCTTTGACTGACTAAAATGCACAAAAACCCAGTGACATTATTTGAATTAGAGTAATTTTGCTGAAACTGCCAACAAAAGTCAAGCTGAAAAAGTAGATAAAAAAAAAACACAAAATAATAACTGCACTGATGAAAGTGCTGCATTTGTTTCACTCACTCACACAAGGTTGTAAAAAAAGTAAGACAAGAACTTCTTATGAAACTCTCCTCATCTTGATAGCTAGATTGTTGCAATTCCTCTGGTTTGTAAGAATTCTTTGAACTGTTCTTCAAAGTTAAACAGGAAACTGAAATTACGAATTAAGATAACGTAAACTTGTTGTTAGCTTGTTTGCCGTCATCATAAAAGGTGACAAAGTAAAAGTATGAGAAAGTTGGTAATACGCTGCAGACTGCTGCAGCATTTTATTTTATTGATGACTTTAGTCAAAAGCAGCCACAATGAGAAAAGCAGACAACTGGCATGCTTGCTGCCCCACAAGAATAACTAAATAAATAAATAAATAAATAAAATAATAATAATACTAATAAAGTGCATACATAGCAGAGATTGTTGGAGAGATGCCAGGAGAGATAGTCATATCTCTTCATCTTGCAAATGCCATACACATTTTCTGCAGATTCTGCGTTACTGATATTGATTTCATCCATCAAGGAGCAACAGGTAATAATGGATCATAGTAATAAGCATTTCCCTGCTGTGTTTATGTATCGAGTTTTGTGACTGTAAAGGGAATAAAATTATCACCAAAATAGCAATGTCATCATGATATTTAGGCATATCCCCAGATCCAATTTGACAGAAGAACCAAAATGGCATCAAAGATCATCTGGGGATAATCTAATTAACAGAAAAAAATAAGAAAAAAGAAAATCATTTGAACAGAAATGGGCATGGGTGGTTACATATATACACATGTTTGCCATTATCTGTTTGCATGTTTGCGTCTTGAGTTTTCAATACAGCTTTTGTCCAGTTAAAAGACAACATTCAGTGAGTAAAATGCAGTAAAAGACAACATCATAACGAGTACTCCATAAAAGTTAATTGAAAAAGATTTTTGTAAATACTGTTAAGCAAATTCATTCTCAGTGCATCCACCTGCAGAGAAGTGCTAAAGGACTGACCAAGAGCTATACGTAGCTATACGTTTGATAACTGGGGAAGCTTATTCCTGTTTTGACAAGACTTAGGGAGGGAAATGGTTACAGGAGATGCCAGTCAAATGCTGTGACGCCACACACAAAGACCTAACGTGTCTTTATTTTTAATTTGTCTTACTCCCCCCTCGCGTGACCACAACAAGCCTGATTGAAAAGGAATGCTAAGCCACTAACTATTTACATTCTTTGGCTTAGTTCTTTGTGGGCCTATGGACAATGGACCAATGCCCATTTTCACCCACAGGCATGTTGCTACTTTGCAAGGTCATGCCTGTTATTCCCTGATAAACAAAGACGGGTGGAAGACAGGGAGAAACAAAGCTCTCTGAAGCCAGCAGCAGTGGTGCTGGCAACAGCCGTGACAGCCTAGCTTGACTGTCCCTACTGATAAAGGCATCCATTCCAGCAAACAGCTGGAAAAGCAACACTCTCGACAAGCCATGACATTAGTTGAATGCTGTACCTCTGTCCCTCAAAATAAGAGGGGAGCTTGGATAATTAGACTAGACACACTGGTGTGTGGGATGACTCTAAGTCCAACTTCAATGCTTGTCTCAAAGTAATTACTGCAGGTAGGCTGATAGCTGCTCCATCAATTGATGGATTTCAACAACTGCAGCGCAGCACTGCATCGCGGTCTTGGCAGAGGTGTTACTAGTGATGAGGCCTTAGGGGAGAGGTCTGACCTCGAGACAGCTCTAATAATGTGCTGTCCTACTGACAACTAAGAGGAACAATGACAAGCCACCTTGAGCCAGCGATAATGACAAACTGTATTGCACAGGTCAGCCATTTTGTTATCAACTGAGAACTGTCAGACAACTGGAGTGGTGTTCAGTCACACAGTCATCATTATCTTGGTTTGCAATGACTGCAATCAAACACACATCGTTATCAGAAAACAGCTTGGGCGATATGGAAAATGCAAATTTAAAACAGAGCCAAATAACTTTGTGATCATAAAATATCACTTTCAATTGCCATATAAGGGAAAATTTGATTGCTTTTAGCAACTATTATTCATCTCTCAGACCCATCCGGACCTGCTGTCAGCAGAAAATGACAACGCAACTTCATGTCGCTGCATATTACTTTACAGCACCATGTCACATTTCAACAATAACTTGACGCTTGCTCACAGAGTGAGCTCAGTTTTGCACAGTGGAAAAGAATGGAAGAGAATGTAATAACAGATGAACTGAGGAGGAAAAAACAAGAGAGTGACTGAGCAAAATAAATCTCAGGCAGGATTTACTTATTGGTGAGAGCAGAAAGAGAAGACAGGATGCCAGCTGCATGCGGATCTCTCCTTGTTGTTGTTGGCCATGTAAGTTTGCTTTTCAAATATATATATAAATATATTGATCTTCGATTTTTATGACTCATTTGTTTTTCATCATATGTTTCTCCACCAGTAACATATAGTGTGTTGCCTTGTGAATTTAACACACAAGTGTTAGTTATTAAGGTGTTAGCCATCAGTGACAAAGATAAATTGTGTTGGTTCTGGTGTTTTGTTTTTTTTAGGATGTCAAATTTGCTGATACTGATGTTTGTTACCACACTTAAATTTGTTTAGAATATTGTTCACAGAAATTCAGTGATGTATCACTGTTTGACTGTCAGTGCTGCTGTTGTGAATGTATGTATATGTGTGTGTGTGTATGTGTTGCTTAATAACAAAGCAGAAGAGGTAGTCACAAAGCTCTCTTCCCAAAAGATGATTGTCACAATTTACCTCTGACCAGTGGGAGTGATGGGTACCCTCCACCCTTTGATCTGGCTCAGCTCCGTGTCTGACACTTCAATCTGAAGGGGGAGACGAGGAATCCACACGCTGAGCTCCAGCTGAGCGCTCAGGTATCCATAAGTGAAATTCACCAGCATCTTCACCTTGCCCTTCATTTCTTTGCCATTCACAAAAACGTAGTCACACCTGTCAGACACCTGTGTGGGAGGAGACGGAAGGATTAAGAAAGGCAGGATCTCTCCTTTGACTCCTCTGACAGCTGCACTAGATAACTACAGAGAAATATACACTGATTTTGTGACTGGAGACTGAAACAGATTTCTTTATTGAAATGTGTTGCTTATTAAAAATGATCCCTTTTTTTATGGTTTTAAAATTAATTTAGAGAAAATAGAATGTATTTGATGTAATCAAAATGTAATCTTTTTTATTTTGGTTTTGTGTTTCTGTTGTCGGTGTTTAAACAATATCAACTGCATGGTGGAAATGTTAGTTTTAATAAATTCATTAAGTAAAAATATTACTGACGAGACTGATTAACAACCAGACACATTTCACATCCATATCCATCCATCCATCCATCCATCCATCCATCCATCCATCCATCCATCCATCATCTATACCCGCTAAATCCTGTATAGGGTCACGTGGGTCTGCTGGAACCTATCCCAACTCACTTCGAGTGAAAAGCAGGGGTTCACCCTGGACAGGTTGCCAGTCCATCGCAGGCCCACATACATTTAAGTATAAATTATTTTAAATATACAGTACAAGCTTTGAGTGACAGCAGACTTACTGGTGACACTGGTGACATTGTTAGCCTTCATTGCACTAATGATGTAAACGTAGTGTAAAACATAAAGATCAACTGCCAGATCTCAAGACTATTGTAGCAAATGGTAAGAAATGTGCAAGATCATTATTACTTGACTTAGAGCATGTATGGTATGAAGATATCAAATATTGGAGGAAATTTGAATAAACGATTTGAGGAATCTAGAAGAACTTCAGTGCATAAAGGACTGGCCTGGATCATATACCCATCTGCTCTTCCAGTCTCTGTAGTGGCATGGAATCCCCTCAGTGATCTGAAATATGCATCTTTTTAGTAAGTGGTACACTTGCACTTGTGAGAAAAAGAAAGTACTCCCTCTTTCATTTTAAGGTTTTATGTACCTTGACATAGTAAAAACAAACAAAGCAAAAGTATTAAAATGAGTTAAATACAACCTCATATGAACAACACTACACAACATTTTACACAAAAGCTATTATTTAAAAAAAAAAAAAAAAATTTCACCAAAATGCAAATAAAGAAAAGTAGTTCACAGTAGTGAACAGGGTTGGCAGTGGCAAGCTGCTGCAAATCAGATGCGACTGATAAAACCTTGCTTAGCAAGAGTGAACAACTCTGTAAAAGCAGCCATTTTGACAGCTTGTTAGACTGAAACATTCAGATGTGCGTTGATGCAATGGCAAGGTGTAAAGACATCAGCAGTGATCTTAGAGAAGTTACTGTTACTGCCCATCAGTCTGGGAGTCAACATAAACCAAAAATGTAGAGCCCATCATTCCATAGGCAAAAGATTATTCATAATGGAAAACATTAGAGAGATCTATCAGTCCTCTCAAAGTTCACTCCACAGTCAGATCATACAATAGTCAGAGAAACAGTAAAAAGCTAAAGACTACATTTCAGACTCTACTGGCCTGAGTTAACATTTCAAATGTTAAAATTTGTGACAGTACAATTAGTAAAGACTGTAACAATATGTCTTTTTGAAGGGTTTCCAGGAGCAAATCTTATGAGACAGGGCTTAGATTTGCAAGACTGTATTTAACAAACACAAGACTTTCAAAAAAATGTTCTTTTGACAGATGTAAGAAAAAAAAAGAATATGTAGAGTTTGCTTTCTTGCAATTTTCTTGGGATCGGTGTCCTGTTGTATGACCCAGTTCAGCTAAGCTTCAGCAGCTGAACAAATGACATCATATTTGACTATAGACATCTGATATACAGAGGGGTTCATGCTTTTTACACGATTGCAAGATGTCTTGGTCCTTGTGGAAAACGGCTCAAAATCATCAACCAAACTTCTTTTATAAACGTCGTCAGACTTATTGATGATCAGTTAATCAAATGCTAGTGGATGCTATACAAATGCATATCATTTCTATGTCTCTGCAATCTGGCTTAGTTTTTGTTAAATTAATAATGACACGGGGTAATATGTCATGTCAGATTTTTTCATTTATTTATTTTTAAATCAGGTGTCATACTGTATTTGACTAAAAGACCAGGTGATTATTATTATTATGCCCTAATACACAAAGTCCAAGAACTGACTGCATATGATTGTAACAAAGACAAAGGAGGAGGACAGTAAACACACACAACACACACACAAGCAATTAATCAGTACTTAAACAGATGAAACATAAGTACAGATTTTTCTTCCTTTTTTCTTTTCCTTATTGATCCCATCATATATCGGACTCTTGTGGCTTGAACCAGATGGTATTAGATGGTCTAGGGACATATCTTTTTTTTCTACTTCCAAGTTATTTCTTTGCAGTAAGATAAAACTGGAAACAGCCATTCATCATGATGCCATGGCAGGATATCCTCTGTGACCAGGTAGAAAGTTTTGTGTGCGACATGTTCCCGTCTATGATTTCTGTGAGCTTCCTGCACTTCATCTTCAACATCAAGCCAGCAACAAAGTTTCTGTGATGCTGTGGGAGCTACATTTATCTGTTACTGTATATGTCAGTAAAAAGCTGATTTTTAATTATTAAGGATTAGCTGGGTTTAGTTTAAAATCTAAACCTGGAAAAGGTTGCTGTATAGGAGCAAGTTACTTTCAGTTGTAGTTAGTACATGTATAGGGTTGTCTGTTCTCTTGATCATAAAATGTATCTGAGATCTTCCAGTTAATTTCTCTGAACATCTAGCTTCCACTCATGGATGTAGTCTAAGCTAACTGATGGACTAACTTGTTTTTCCAGAGTCTGGCATCTGAGGGCCAATTTTGCTTAGAGGTGTATTTTTCAAGACCAGTTTGAAAGTTTTCTGGTAAGTTCAGAATCTATCCAAAAGTAAAACTTTACAAACTAACTGAACCAAGCCTGGTCAAAAATGGAATCTGAAGTAATTTTGTCCTGGAGTCATATACTTTATTCCTGTTCATGAAGATAAATAATGTTGTTAACCCGGGGCAGAAGGGAACTACTCCAGAGGTATGAGGTAAAATGATCGGACAGAACACTGAATACGGGGCTCAGCCGAGGAGAAACCAACAGGATACAATGTTTTTGCCGGGTTACATTTTTGCAGGTCACTTTGACTCCTGTGATGATTCAAGATTTTGTGTCAAGAGACATTCTCGTCTTTTTTAATATAAGATGAATGTCAAAATGACCAGATGACCTGAAGGTACAGAAAGAAGCATTTTCCTCCCAGTATGACAGCTGCTTCAGCTCACACTACCAATATGATGTCTTCATGACCATTATCATGGGGAAAAAAAACAAAAAAAACCAAAACAAACAAAACACACCACAATGTCCCACAGAGTCACTAACTTCACATGTGGCGGAGAACATTATAGAGGTTCTTCCATCATAGAGGATAAAACCAGTAAGTATTATTTTTACATTTTTGAAGAAATTACTCAGATTCCTAAGAAGTAAATAAAAGTTATCTGTCACAGTATTTTGTTACCAATCCTAAATTATACAAAAAGACAAACAACATTCTCACACCCACCTTCAACCTGACAAAAGGAGTAAAACTTAATGTTCATAGAAAGTTTTAACTGTCTTTCCACTCCACCACTACCACCATCGCTCCCTGCCCCCTTGAAAAGTCAAAGAAGCTTATTTGAGGTATTCCTCGACTGTCAACCATGAAACAACCTCTGATGACTGAACACGTGCTGCATTTTCAAGTGGACACAAGCAGGATTTATGGATGCTCCTCCACATTTCTACAATGATCAACAGTACAAACAAAGAAGTACCTTCCTCGTGCCCTTGTACTGTATGTCACTGCAATGCAACATACACTGACTGATTTGATTAATAAAGTATCTGAATGTTCCCACAAGAGAGGCGCTTCTCCCCTGACTACAGTCTATCACGGAGCAGATTGGACTCCGGCACAGCTCCCATGTGAGAGAGTCAGAACTGATACAGTTATCAGAGGAGTCCCCTGCTACTTATCAGCTCTCACTGTCAGGCTCTTCTTCTGTCGCTGCACTCTTTTGGGACAATAGTGTCTTTGACAGCCCCTTCATCTCTGACTTTTCTTAGTTCAGGCTCTGCAACTCATCTTCACAAGAGCTGCAGCCTGCATGCTGCAACACCTGACTGGCTTCATGTGGTGCCCATTGACTTCAATCAGTAATGATGCTTATACGTGAGGTTTATTCTTGTTATTTGGCAAATAAATAATTTGCGAATAAGTGTATGATTTATCTTATAGCTTAATACAGTATCTGTCATGACAGGGAAATTGACTGCCTGCTGGCATTTCCAGTTTTTTTTTTCAATCAATTTAAGCAGAATCAACTATGGAAAATGCTGCAGCTGAAATCCAGCCAACCGATACGTCTATCTGCTTGGCGTATACCTTCCTGCTGTGCTGTCTCATTCGCCGAGACATAGCCTTAAATCAATATTTTAACATAAAAGGACATTGCCACTTAATCAGCAGCCCCTCCAATCCTCCATACACCCACCCTGCTGTATGTGTGTTGCTCCACACTGAGGGTGGGACTGCCTCTGTGAATTACACACTCTCTGTCATTCTGCTTCACAAAGTATCATAAACGTCCAGGAGGATCCATTAATCAAACACATTAGGCAGCTAACGGGAGAATACTTACAGAGAACATTAAGGCTGTCTGTGGATGTAGCCCAGGAAATTAACAGCTCACCAGACAGATACAATCTACAGCAGATATGAGCGATGGGAGTGGAGAGCACGAGGTGGGGTGGGTTCGTCTCTGGTCTGTACACAGAGTTGCCTTGACAGAAGCAATTAAGAAGCTCAGACTGCTCTGCATAGTATAAGCTATCACTCATTTCAATGCAAGCGGAAGATCTGTACATTCAATATTCTTAAAGCCCTGTTTGTAGCCGAGGTCATATGACACAATATGACACACCCTTGAGCTCACGGCTGAGATTAGGATGGGAGATTTTCCAAGGAAACTTATGAATACACAACAGTAGACTTAGTGTTAGTATCATTGTGGTTGTTTCAGCCACAACGATACAACAGGAATAAGATCCATTCCTTAATGCCAGAATGGAGATGCAGAGGGTACACAGTGGCAATGCAAGTGCATGTGAATCAAGCAATTCAATTTGCAGGCCAAAAAGCCAACAAAATGCTAAAGTGCTAAAATAGAACTGAGATGCAAAACTGAACTCCACGTATCTGCAGAATTTGGTAATATTTAATACATGAACATTGCCTTTCCTGTATGCAGCTCCAATATGTTAAGTTAAGATGAGTAGATGAGATGCAAATGTAGAAAAATGTTAGCTGTCTTTCAAGAAAGCCAAAATCTCACAGATCCAGCATAGCCTGAGCAGTAATACAGGCTACATGTCTCTAAACTCAGCTATAAAAATGTAAATCCAGGGAGGCAACATGTGGCTCCAAAATAATGAAGGCAATAAATTATTTCCACCTACACATATCAGACAAATTTAGTCAACATAAGACAAATCTCCGCCAAGGTTTAAAGAAGGCGCGTGTGACCTGAGGTATTTCCCTCTAATTAGCTGCAGTTATTAAGCCTTCAGTGAATGGGGCCATCAGTTAATGTTCACAATAATTCATTATTCAGGTTTACTGTCAATCTGTGTTTGTTGCTTATTCCCCTGTCTAGAATTAGATAAATTAGCCATGTTTGCATGTTCTCATACTCCGAATAGAAAAGACCTTTACTAAGTGAGGATCTGCAAACATGCAGGTCGAAT
>JBAMYA010000024.1:13085573-13103640 GCA_037176975.1 Arrhamphus sclerolepis | reverse complement strand
TTGTTCCGTTATGACTATTATGTGTACAAAACACTGATTTAATTAGCAATCGTGTCATGACATATCCTGGCCAGGCATATCCTTTAACTTCATAAAAATAAACTCCTGTTCACAGTTCTGTTGGTACAGAAAAGAGTGAATGAATTTCAACTGGCAGGAGAGGGTTTTATGTGGTATCTTATACAGAAGTGCAAGAAGCATATTTCAAAACAACTAAGATGGCTGCAGAATTGCTAATAACGACTTGAATTAACACTTTTTTTTTTTCCACTACAAAACCACCAGCAGTCATTCACTACCATTCCTACTCCAGTGCATGCCATTTCGGATGTCTTTTATTGATACTATTCTGGTTGTCGCTCTTAATCACATGCTCTGTTTCTTTGATTGATTCTATGCCTATCCAATGGCATCGGAAAGCAGTTTCTTCTGGGTCTGTTGGTACTACCCCCTGGATATCAAAGTCAGATTAATTATTTGCATCGAAGAAGGTTATTGTCTACTGTCATGTGCTAATCAAAGAAAAAGTCTTATTTAATCTAAATACTGCCAGGGATGATTTCTTCAAAGTATCACCGTACCTACACACTGTCTTAGCAATCTCAATGTCAATTCATATTGAGATTGTCATATTTGTTCATGCCTGACCTTGGTCCAGCACAATATTTCAACTTTAAATGCACAAATATATCCACCATCTATACAAACTCATTTGAAGCAGCTGATGTGAAGTTATTTCAGGAGTAGAGAGTTGCAGAAGGTCCTCTGTCTTTCAGTAGTTCATCTTACTGACCTTCACTACGTCCTCATCTGTTGAGCGACACTTGGCTGCGTCAGAAACATCAGTGACAGAGCCGTCTGTTCCAACGGTCACCACCTTTACTGGGATGGCTACCGTCTTTCCGGTCAGCACTGCTGTGTTCAAAATCTCATTGTCCTAGAGACAAATAAAGAGGACAGAAGGACAGATCAGTAAAACAAAAGCTGATAACAGGATGTGTTTCTGATCTGCATCATAACAGGTCAGAAACCGCAGGTTCAGAGAGAATGGAAACAATGCAACCTACAGAAAGTATTGAAAATTACTTAAAGTTGCTTTGCACAATCACTGCTCAGTTAATGATTTTTGGGTAAACTGCTGTGAAGTCAGAAGTAGTGCTCAGTGGACGGCTAATAAGTGATGGTGGCTGATAAGCTCATTATTCAGGATGCTGTTACAGCCACTTAAAGTATATGCTTTCTCATGGAAAATTGTTCATGCTTGGTCCACTGTGCAACTGGCAGTTAGTTTGAACTTTAATTATTTTTCTCCTTTGCAAATAAAATGAATCCTAATTGTTTTGAAATTATTCTAATTACTGTAAATGGAATTATTAGAGTGAAAACATTACTCACACTGTGATGATTATTTCTGGGAAGCCAACGCTATGGCTGGTTAGTCACTAAAGCAAATCAAGAGTTAAACTTTGTTTTTAGGTGATTATTGACAGTAAACCGACATGGAACAATTAATAAAGCTCTTCTCCATGAGAAATTAATCTTCTCCTTCACCACGGCATCAAGACACAGCCAGTATCCTTGTACGTGGTTGATTCAGCTTTAATCCTCTTAGAGCAACTGCAATCTCATGGTTCCTGTTGTAGTTCATTGTGGTTGTGATTACCTCTGCCTTGTGCAGGTGTAACAGCCATACTATCCACATAATAACTTCAAAATAAAAATAAAACAGACATAGGAGTCAGGAGCAGATGGCGGGAACAATAATTATACATCCTGTTCAGTCTAGTTGTGAAGACCATAAGTAGGAGATTAATAAAGTATTTTTGTATTTGAACTGAAATTGAACTGAATCTAATTTGGTTTTCTGTAATTTTCCCAGAATGCAAGGAAAAACTCTGTCCACCAAAAAAAAAAAAAGAAAAGAAAAGAAAAGGCACAGAAGAAAGGACAAAAACATCTGTGATTACTGTTTAAAAAAAAAAAATTGTATACAGTTATATATGACAGAAAACAGTTTGTTTTACATAATTTTACAGTATCTACCAATATAGATATATTTATTTAAAAAAAGTCAGCTGTAAAAATAATAAAAATTAGTCATCAATAACATGATATTTAAAACCGAGTATAACTTTTAATATTTTAAGTTGTGATATCTGTTACTTGTTATCTTTTCCTAACTGGAGTCAGTGTAGTGGTAAGTTGTTTTCAACCTGAGAACATTTAATTTAAATCTGCCAGTTTGTGAGTCACTGGGACCGGCCGTTGAAGCAACCCACAAAACTCGTGGTGCTAAAGAGTAACAGTGGGTAGCTGGCATGATAATTCAAAGAAATTACACTTATCTACTGTTATTTGTTAAATCATAAAGTTTATATTATTTGTATTTGAGCTACATCCAACTTCAAATTGGAAGAACTTGTGATGGCATGGATAAAGGCAAAAGCAATGATTTTTATGTCATCCCAAAACCCAATTTACTGAACAAATAATAAAATAGGACGAGTTATGTTAACACTGTCCAGAGGCAGCGATGACATCTCCAGGCTTAGACGCGTCTCAGATGGATCATCCACAGTGGAAATGTATATCAACAACAAATCAGAGCTCCATGTCTTTTAAAGACATGGATGCCATGTGCTCTGGACCAAACATGAAAAGGAACATTCAACACCAAGTCCAAAATCCAGGGTCTCTGTGATGGTTATGAGGTTGTATCAGCGCCGCTGGCAAAGGTCTGTCAAAATTCTGTCACGACAGCATTAAAGCAGAGAAGCACACTGACTTTTAGAGCAACATATTCTGCCTTCAAGGTCAAATCTTTACTAGGAATGACCATGCAAAACTACATCGTACACACATTAAAAAGGTGTGGCTGAGAAAGACAAGGGTACAGCTACAAGACTGGCCAGCCTGTGGTTCTGACCCGACTCTACTAGAGAATATGTGAATGAATTTTGTTGGAAAAAAAAGAGCAAAAATAAATAAAACAATAAATGAGACAATGACAACCTAGTAATTCAGCACACCTTAAGATGTGTTTTCTGGAAGAATGGTACATTTCTGACAATGTTCTGACAATGATTGGCAACATAACAAACCGGTGAAAAGTTTACCATCCCATTTTCAGCTTGTATTGCAAGTCTAAAATGAATAAACTGACGTATATTATCAACTGTAACAGAAAGGATAAAAACTTTAAATTACATTGAAACACAAGTCAAAGTAAATGTTAGAATCTCTTACATTTATTTACATTTTCACCCCCATCCCAACTTTTTCTGATTTGGGGCTGTACATTTAACGGTAACTTACAATTATTATGAAATAAAGTCAGATGCTGTTTTAAAACACAACATGAGGAGGTGTTGTAGTAAGTCGTAGTTTATTTAAAGAAGTGGGTGTGGCCTGCCCGACTCTTGTTTGGAGCCACGCATGTGAGTGGGTTTGTTCTTGCAAGGTATTATGTGGAAATAATTGATAGAAAGTAGGAGCTTGTATGTGGAATTTAAGGATTTGTTGGATTTGTTGAAAGTGACAAAGTTTGGCCTGGTTTAGCCATTTCATCAAGGTGTATCCATTTTGTAGGCAGGATACTGGAGGTAACCATTTTGTAGTGTGGATAATGGAATTTTTGTGGTGTCTTTTGTATTTTGTGATGATTATTTGGGTGGAACAGTGAGAGCTGGGCAGTGGAGAGTGACTCTGGGATGCAAGAAATCCTCCTGGAGGTGTAGTGGGACTAACTAAACACCATTGAAGGGAGGTTCCCACCTGAAGCTCAAGAGACATGTCAGTTATCTCTGCTCACAGGGTAGTTTATGGTACTACTGGCTTTTACTGAGTGTTGGTTTGTTGAGAGCACATATTTCTGCATACACAAGATAACAGTAGTAGAGTAGTGTAGTTTAGGTCCAAGGGGTCACCATGCCCCACTTGCGCACTGGACATAAAAACCTAATGTAGAGAGTTTATGATGCTAAGGTCTTTTACTGAGGGCTAATCCTTTCTGTAGAGCACAAGTTTCTTGTGTTTATATTAACTGAATTAACAGCAGAACTCTACAGTGAAATCAGGTTAATGGCACACATGCATTTGTTCTGAGGACTCAATTAGTCTTAATCATTCTCTTTGTGAAAAAAGCCCCAAATGTCACAATTTGCACATGGACTGCAGAAAAAGTAATCTCAGTAAAAGACCCCAGTGATCTAGACAGTTATGGTTCTTCCAGTTCATTTGAATGGCTTTATTAGTCTGAACAGAAATCTTAACCTTTTTCTTTGGGATACACACAGTCAGACACACCAGTTCTGTCAAAGAAGATAAGTGGGACCAATTAAGATAAGTCTGAGGTTCATTTGGTTCTCTGAAGTCACCAAATGATAGTGGATGGTCCCTTCTGCCCATTCAGCTCGTCACAAAGAAACTGCACTTCAGTTTCGCAAACTGATATAGAATTTTGGGAACTGCTGTAAATAGCTGACTCTGAGGTGATAGTGTGCTTCACTGTACAACAAACATAGGCTCATTTCTGCTGGTGAACGAAAGTGATCTTAGGTAATTGTGAAGCATGACAAAAGTCTCTCATTGTGAGTCGCTCTCATTCTGCTGTTGGCAATGTGTTACACAAAAGCTCTGCTCCAATTTACTTCATTTCAATAGGCAAGAACACCAAAACATCCCCCCGCACCTTCCCTGCTGTTTGAAGCTCTGCCAGGATTGAGGAGATTTAGCTTCTCTTATTTTTCTTTTAAAAGAGAAATCTTACTCTGGAGGGATACCTGCTGAATTAAACGTCACATTTGTTTGGAGCTTTAGTGCTAAACCTGAGGAGCACAGACAAGACCAATCTACAGTGTCTGATTTCATGTCCATATGCGTGTGTATTCCACAATCACCAGGGAAGTATACAAAATTTGTATACTGCTCTGTCAACTCAGTTTCTGAAGACTGCCTCTGAGTTTGAGAGCTTGCAAATTGTTCTCGTTCAAAAAAAAAAAAAAGGTGGTGGTGGTGGGGGGGCAATGAGAAAAGGAGGATTAAGTTTGATTGAAAGAAGCCAGCTCGTTTGTAAAACCATTCGGCTTTGGAGTAAAATCATTATTAACTGAGCCAAGAGATACCAATGAATCACAAAATCATTTAATCTTTAAACAGCTTTTCATTACACTTTTATAGAGTGTGACAGTATTATATACCAATATAAAACCCCCTCTTGCTGCGGCACTGACTTTGATTCAATTTCTCTTAAAACTGAGAATTGTTGTAAATTAATTATATGTCTGCTGGGATTCCTCCATTTCCAGAGGGTCATCTATAATATATAAAGAGGTAAATGGTTGGGACCTGGTGAAAAGCAGAAGCTAATGTTAGATTAGAGCAGCTGGAGATGACCCAGCAGGTTAGGAACAGCACAGAGCTGAGGCTGGCAGCAATACCCCTCAGCGGGGTCCCACAGTGATGCACTGTGGCCTGCATACACCAAAACAGACACAGCAATTAAGCACAAAATAAGGATCACTAGTGCATATCAAAAGCTTAAAGGCAGTTGACTGGAATTACAATGAATTATGGGCCTCTGAGAGTGGAAAGATTTACCCATCACCTCTTACCTAATGAGTTACCACACTCTACCACCAGTGCTAGGAGTCAGCATCAAATGTCACTGCAAGCTGGTCAAAATGAGTCCTGTCCATCACTATAAATCCAAATATTAAGCTTCGTTTTCAATCTGCACCTGGACCTATGAGTTGCAAATTACACACAATGATTAAAGCATATTTAACATCATTGAGTGGGTCAGTGACATTCAACTCAGTCTCACAATAAACACTATTACATAAGATAATGTCACTGGCAACAATGGACAAACAGTAATATCAAAATGCTCTGCACATCTGATGTCAAAAATAATTCACTATCTAGAGCCTTGGTTGCAGAGGCAACTGTACCACTCTCTTTGGGTTTTACTCCATCCTCAGTCTTATGCCGGCAACCCACAGGGAACATTTCAGGTGCAGGGTATTTGTGAGCACTGTCTGTTGATGAAAGTAGTTAGATACTATTACAATGAATTTTAAAGCTTTATAGTCACATCCACATTTACCCACACACACTTTCATGCCCACATACACATTCACAAAGACAGTGCACCCAGAAAGCACCCAGACTTCTCCCGCCAGCAACCAAGACTTCCCCACCCCTTAATGGAAGCCTCCATGTGCCTACCTAGGGCAGGTTGGGGGTGCCCACCCAAACCTTAACCCTAACCCCAGCACAGGCGTATCCCGACAGGTAGTAGAGGCATCCCAGCAGTGACAAACCTCAAGACCTGTCAAGTCCACAAGGACCCCCAGAATCCCGCGGCACCAAATGTGGACCACTGAAGGAACCCAAACCCAAACAGCTGTGGGACCAAACCACAACACGAAAGGACCAGGAAAAGTGAAGCAGATCCAACCCCTTGATGTACTGTGGCTTATCCATATACATACACAAACCTACACTGAAATGTCCAATCATACTCATATGTACAATCCTATTTACAGTTAGAGACACCCATTCAAATTAACCTCAGACCTTCGTCGCTGTGCTTACTGAAAATCATCAGTCTGAGCCTTTTGTTAAACAAACTCACGCTTGGACATTTGCTTCAGTTCTTCACTGAGTTTATTCACACCACTGACTGAAATGTATATTCTCTTCATGGTTGCTCAAACACTCCTGGCTCTGAAGTTGAGTTTTCCCCTGTAATCATAACCCCCTCTCTATCAGTAAAGAGTTTCTTTGTATTATCTGATAGTTGTTTGTTTCTGGCTTTATACATTAACTGAGCTGTTGGAAATTCTACCAGATTTGGGAGTTTCAGTAATTCAATGTGCTCCATGTGGCATCTGTGGTTTTGTGTGTGTTGCTTGTTGAATATAAAGATGTTATCCTGCACTTACAATCAGAAGTGATCAGAAACTTTATATGTATGAAACAGTATATGTTACATTTAACTGCAGTCACATGGAGATAAGGGTGCCAGATGTGCCAGAGTAATTGTGATATCTGTGCCGTGTTATCACACAGCAAAATAAGACATCTGCAGCCTGAGCTTGTTGTTAATGTCTCTACTAGCTCATGCTCAAGATGTCTTGTTTCAAGACTAATGTGGCCATGTATAATTGATTACAAACAATGTGACAATCAGCACTAAATGCTCCACACAGAGAGCAGTGCTATATGGCGTCACTACAAAGGTCTAAATTAATTGATTTATGACCTCAGTGTAGCGCTTTGACCAATATATGCTTCAAATACAGGAATGTGTATTGTCTTTAGAATGCTATAATAAAGCTTAAGGGAAAGAGTAAATATAAAAGTCCTTGCCTTGTGGCTCAATATAACAACACAAATAACACTGATGGGAAACTCCATGGCTAATTTAGTATACATGTAACGCACAAGTTCAAGCTGGGGGGGGTGGCTGCATATCCCTCAATAACTAACACAAGAGTTAGAACTGAGATTTCTACCTTCCACATAAAGTAGGAGGAATTTTTAAGTGTTCTGAACAAATATTTGTGTAAATGAAGGTGCACTGATGTTCTGGTGTCTCCCAAGTACCCATACCTCCTCACAGAGGTCAGTTCACTCTGGAGTCTTATTTCCTGTATAATTATTTAACAGAATTACTATGTTTCCAAATAAATAAAAAAATAAATCAATAATTCACAGTAAATTGTGTTGTAGCTGGAGTTAATGCTGTAATTGGTTTGCCTTTTACCTGTTATTAAAACAAACTAAGTAGCAAAAATGGGCTTTAATGTAGATGTTGCATCGACATTTCGGTACCAAATATTTTAACCCCCAATACTTCTGGTTTCCCGTTATGCTGTGCTGCACTCATAAACTATATACCAAATGTAGTAGGATTACTTTCATGAGTGTCCTCAGTGCACTATGTACAAAGAGTTCTGTCCTAATTTAAAGCTGCTATCCTGCTCTTATCAGAAATGGTGGTAGCAACGATCCTCTTCAGCTGTTTCACTCAAGTTACTGCCAAGATTTTAATTTTCACTAAGTGTAAATTTCAAACATAATGAATCCAGTTTTTCTTCTCATGTGTCTAATCGCTCCTTCCTTTTTTTAATGGGAGAATAAAGCTGCGTTCTTGGCACTGAAGAGGGTCCCTGTTCCTCTTTCTGACTAAAAACACTACTTTCAGCACAACAAAAAGATGGCACCAGTTTAGGCAATGAAGTGTCTGGCATTCCACGCTCAATTTTCTGACCTGTATGACTGCAACACACAGTACTTGCAGTGCGCTGGGGGATGTTGGAATTGTCAGTGTGAACTGTCACACAATTTAGAATAGCTGTAGACAATCTATAACACGTGTGCATGGCTCCCTGGCTTCAATATGGGATGCATTGAAGGCAGGGACCTATGCCAATCATAAAGCTTCTCGCATGTAATACTACATCAATAAAGTCTCATAAGTTCCTATTTTGTCATCTGCTAGATTAATTCCTACTGATCAGTTTATTGGTGGACCAACATATGTATTTTCTCCAATCAAGTATCACTCTCTAGCTCCAGCTTCTTCCTCAAAGTTGATCATAAAATAGTGGGTGATGTCACAGCAGCTATGACCACTTCTTACAATCTATGTTTGCACTCAACTTATATTGTCTTCCCTTTTTGAGACTTTTTCCTCTTCAGTAAGTACGTAATATAAGTTTTTACCGATGAAATTTATACAAATGCCTTCACTAATATGCTCAGACATTTGAGTTTGACTTGTTCACACTGGTGTTTGTGCTTTACCTACCAGCAAATTTGCAATCCCAAGTGTTACAGACAGAGTCTTTTTGTTCAATAATCTGTGGGAGAACTGCCGGTCTGCTTTATCAAGGATCTCTCTGTTAGCATTCAGCACGCTGCTGTGGCTGGTAATGTGTTCTGGGCCGTAATTTCTGCCTGTGTCACGGCTGGATCTGAAAATAAGTGAGATTTATGGTGTCAGCCTGAGTGACATGGGCAGCATGAGAAGCAGCAAGGCTGGCTGTGCTGCTTTTGTGATTAGCTTCTGCCTCAACCCTGTCCTAGCACATCCACATTCTGTACTCATGCTCCCTGCTACAAATGAACAGGTCAAACTCAGTGTTGAGGTGAGGAGTTTAGGGACTATTCAAAATAAGAGAAAGTGCTTATGCTTGGTGCTTGGAGCTGTTTGTGCAAACCTTTTACTGTTGTTTTGCCCTGAAGTCTGCCCAGAAATGTACACAAAAAGCATAGGTCACACCAATATGAGCCAAAACACCTGACCTGATGCTTTTATATACCATAAGTGAAAACTTTTTCTTGACATAAGTCTCCTTCAGATCCTTGACATCAATTCAGTAACAAGAGGGGCTACGGCATATGCCACTTGTTAACTCAGCTATAGTAAATTAAATATTCTGCTATTCTGGCTCTCATCATTTTCATCCCTTGGTGATGATGCATACGTGCTAGGAAACTGAAGGAGTAGTGCATGCACAGTGAATCATATGCAGAAACTGACTGTCACTCAGACAATGTCTTAGAGCTATTAAGCAGACTAAAAGAGACATGTCCTTTCATCAGTTCCCTTCTCCACATTGTGCAATGCTCATTGTGGCACTTCCTTCCATCTATTCCAGTGGGCGTTTAATTGGCTATAGAAGCGAGAAACATGGATGAGAGTGGGAATAAAGGCCTTGGTAGCACCATGCAGAGCGATACATCACTGCATGACAGCGCATTGAAGTGGTGGAATGGTTGTGAAGCCAAGACACTGCCTTTTAATGAGGGTCTCTCTCTTGCTTCCTTCTCTTCTTTTCCTACTTTTGCTTCTCTGAAAAACAAAAAACAAAAACAGTTACTGTCCTGTCTTAATTTTCCAATTTTCCTTGTCTCTTCCCGGCTGAGTAGGATGAATGTGGCTGCAGTATATGGCACACAAAAAGTGATCACTACTATGTGGTAAACCCTAACTGCCCTCTAAAATACCACTGAGTGTTTTTCAGTAGCAGTCCTATAACTGAGGCACTGGTTGGTCAGAGATCTGATCTGCTCATTACCATTGGCTGTGGATGACAGAGAGAGGATTAACTCGATTTCTTGCTTTGATAGTTGATCTGTTCAATTAAAATGGCAAAATAATGGGATATCAGCTTGAGGACATGCACAGGAAGAACTGTCTCTTTTGAGTAAATGGTAATACTGAGGGCCACTTTAGTCCGTTGTACTAACTAAAGTATCCCTCAATTATCAATAGACTTTAAATTAAGAGTAACTAAGTCCATGTCAACATACATGGCCCTTTAGAAACCCACAACAAAAAGTTAAAAATGTCAGTTGAATTTTATCCAATGGCAATGGATTCACATTTAGTGCCATAAAATGATCCTAAACTTTGGCAAATTGGTAATACAAACAAAAAGCAGGTTTTCTGGCAGATGCCTTGTGACAGCTCAGTTTCTTTGAAATCTCTCAGGAGCAAATATTTCTTTATAAAAAAAAAAAATTGACTTGAGTGGGAAATAATTGTTATTGGGTTGTTGCACCTACAACCTTCTAATAACTATAACTAATATCAATAGTTACCTTCAACTCACCTCCATGAACAGTTTTGCAAGTAATGACGTGACAGTTCATGGAATATATTAACATTTTAGTCACACACAACTACTTTCAAGTGTAAATTATTTATGAGAGGACATGATTTATATGGAAACTTTGACTGATGCAAAGTAGGACAATGACACGCTGCTATCAGAATAAATGCCTCGAAAAATAATAACTACACGAAGGTTTGTTTCTGATTCCCTATTCTACATGTTCAACATGGCTAATTGACAACAGGGACGGTACTAGAGGAATGGGGCAGCCATCAGGAGCCCAGTGGCCATGAATTCACCTCATGTTTTGAAGGGGAGCTTGTGAATAAAACATGGCTGGCCATGGGAGTGCTTGATTTTAATGTTTTATAGGACAAATCCTCAGCAGTTCTTACGAATACCATCTCTGTAATACATCCACATCAGTGGGTTTGAGGGAAAGAGCAGATGTCTCTGGAGAATTTCAACCACAGTCATGCTCAGCTCTGGAAGAATCAAGGTCAGGCACCAGGGACACAAGCACTGATCTGCACACCTGCAGAGGCTCCAGGGTGAGGGTATTGACAGAGGCTGGATCTTGAGTACCAATGGTTTGCTAGTGCCCCTGCTGCTCTCTCATGTAGTGGAGTCCTGGAAACCGGAAGTCCTGCTTTTAACTTGCTTTTTTGACTTTGTGTAAACATATCAAATGAAACAAACTGCTTTGTCCTGGTATTACGCTGTAATTATTGGGTCATCGCTGACAGAATGCATAACATAACAATCAAGCAATTCAGTGTCACTTGTAGAAAAAGCCATTTAAAAAGGTTAGCTTCTTACTGGTGACAGACTCTTCTTGAATGTCACAGTAATGAGCACGCTTTGAAAGGTAACAAACCCATCCCACTCACTTATGGTGTTTCAATTAGAAGAGGATTTCAGAGTTTATAGCTTTCCTGTGACACTGGCTTTTCCATTAAACCTCAGAGTATCTGCTCTTCCTGGAAGGAACTCCACAACTGTGGCAGTGCCATTAAAAGGTACAGTAGTTCACCCACTCATTTCTTCATTTCTGTGTGTGCAGTCAGAGGAAAAAAAGGAGTCATTTCTTCCATAAGGACTTTTGCATCTTGTGATGACATTAAATATAACCTAGAAAATGTTAAGCCACACAGTCTCAAGGCTCCTATCATGTTCTGGATTAGAGAAGCATTTGTAACTATCTGCTGTCCTAATTAGTGTTACATGTTGTATGTCACATATGTTGATGGCAGGAGCCTCAATTACTTGTACGACTTTATCAACAGTCCCCTAGTGTAAGCTAATTGATTTCTCACATGGGGTTCATCTATCAGCCTTTTAATATAAACTGTATGAGTCATTATAGGAAAAACCTGCTTTTGTTTTGTTCTGTTGAGAATAAAAAACAGCAACAAAGGCTCAGCAGTAGTGGATCAGAGTGGCAGAAATCAAATAATTTATCCAATGTGCACACCGTAAACAAATCTGTGAACTAATGCAGTTTTCTTTGTATTGTGCTCATGACGCATTTCTGCTGGATTAGCTGGCATGCAAGTGCTCATGTCTGTATGTCTAACTATGAGTTTGATAAATGGTCCTCCACATTTCACTTGCCTGGCAGAAAAGATGTGCATTGCAACAGAGGGAAGAGAATGGAAAGAAGTAAAATAAAACATTCATTGGACAATGTTGATAGATGACTTTATCATGTGAGAGCAGAAGTGGCCTGAGAAGGCCAGAGTGATGATGTATTGTTTAACAATACATTGGAGCAGTATGTGAATGCAAACGGCTGCTTTCATTGCTCCTCATCTCTATGCCTGTGAATGCTCTCGTGAATGAGCACAGTTTGGTGTCTCGGCTGGAACAGGAAGACTGATGAGTCAAGATATGATGTATGCCCTGTCCTGCTGTTCCCTCTCCATCACCAGGCATCCACAGCATGGGTAATGATCATGAGGGCAGCCTGGACAGGAGCATATAACTTCATGACGGTAAAAGATAATGAACCAACCTCCTGCTGTGCAGGAGAATCTGCTCTGGCATCCAATTACTGTCTTTAAAATTCATCTCAAAATGACCCCAAAAAAAAATACACACAAGTAACTCTTTCACATTTTATTCAAAAATACAGGATGCTAGCAGATAGAGGTGGAGTTTGACATGCGATTCGATCAATCAACATTGTCTGCATGGAAAAAAAGAGGAAAAAATAGGGGAAGGAAAGAAGTGTATAACAAAAAAAATCCAAATAACAGATAAAAAAAGACCAACTAGGACATGCGAGTGATAATAAAGTTGACAGAAAAAGTTCTCAGGCATTTCTTTCCTCCAAACTAACTTAGACTTTTGAACATTTCTTTCATTTTCTGCTTTTGATATAATTGCTGCATTTGCAGAAGTTCTGCTTCATGGTTGGAAATTTGTGACAAAGTGGCGAGCGGTGCTTTGAGCCCTCCTGTTGCAGGTGGGTATGTGACAACAGTCAGGAGGAATCCTTTTCAAAGGAGGCCGAGAAAAGAGCTATACTTTCAAAATTGTGCCACTGCTTTCCCACAAGCGTAACCCATGGCACTTGGCTGGGAAAATACAGTAAAAAGACTTTTCAATAACAATATATTCCGACGAGAGCACAATAATTTACAACACAACATAAATTGGAAGGAATTGGATGTGAAGAACCATTGCAGTAATGGGCCATATATGTGATCAAAGCCTAAATAAGCTTCCTATTAATAAGAGTCATTAGCTTTATTACATTACAACCTTCAGAGACATACTCCGTTGATCTTCATTCAGTTTCTCAGATTATTTCTGGTCAAAGCACAATCACAGAAGCTTTTACATTATGAAAAAAAAAAAACAGCCTAAGCTTATTAGACTAATTAAAGCTAATTACAGATGAATAGACGTTCTAAAGAAGCTGTTGTGTCAACAGATGCCTTGAGCTTGCTTTGTGAAGATTCCCGTCTTAACATGATTACAAAACACCACTCTATCCTCTATCGCTTACATGCTTGCACTTCTTATTACCTTTGTTTCATCTGTCACCTCAATTTTCTATCAGCATCACTTATAAGAAAATGGTTCTGAAAGAAGAAACAAAAAATCCCCCAAAAAACTATAGAAGAAAGATACAACAGAAAACTGCATTATAAAGATTTCAGTTCACTTTAGTAGGATATTGAATGATGTTGAAAGAATGAATTTAAACGTCATCTTTGTGCCATCAAGCACCAAGGAAATGACACACTCACAAGTCAGCTTAATTTAGTACTTCAACTTCCAAATATGGACCTTGCAAAGATCTCCAAAGTCAGTGATTTATTTTATGCTTTAGACACAATTTTCAGTAAAAGAAACATCAACATTTTGTAAATCAGTATTTTCGTGAGTGTGAGACTGTGTGAATAATCCTCACTGTATGGGTTGTGCTTATCTTATATAATTTACCACACGTAATTTAAAAGTTTCCTTTACTCCAACCTCACCACTCTTTTATGGTGACTTCAATTTTGTGAGCGCAAACTTGTTGTGCTGGAATTGGACCATGTTTTCTCTTGAGAAGTTGATTGTGTGGGGTGATGCATTTGTGTGTGTGTTTGTGCGGATGTAAGGGGGATGATGCTTTTACATCACCTTACTTCCTTTTCTCTATCAGTGCTGAGTGTAGCAGGGAGGAGCGAGAGGACCAAATCTGCGAGCCTTTTCATGCCACACTGATCCCAAGTAATCTAATTCAACCTTCATCTTTCTCGCTTGTGTGCTCCCCTCATATTGGTACATGCAGATAGCAAAAGCTTTGTGTGAGTGTGTGTGTGTGAGTATAAGAGCGGGGAAGAGAGTGAAGAAAAGAGGACAGTGGAAGACAGACAGAGTTAATGAGTTCTGAATGTGTCTGCATGTATAAGTATTTCTGTTGTTTGCTACGTACTGTACCGTGGGGGTGGCTGGGGATGCTGTGCACCTTAGGAAGTCCTCTATATGGGAGTTGGTTTTGCAATGAAAATGAGGTAGAAAAGTGAAGAGAATGTGTGCAGCAAACCCTCATGGTGAAAGAAAATTTAATTCAAGAAAATTGTTCCAAATCAGTCTCTTCTCATTTAGGTTATGATGATGAAAGCATTTGAAACACTGGTGACCTCTTCACTTCACCTCACATCTCCTCTATCTTCATGATGATCATTATTATCATCATCTTCTTTATCTTAGTTTTGCCTAAACGATCCCGTCCCCAGCCTTTTAAGGAAAGTTGGGCATATAATTACAATACTGGGCTCATTGAGTTTGAGATTGGGGTTTGAACGAGTTGTAGAGACATAAGGGACGTCCTGTTTATCAAAGTATGCTCTTAAAGACGTTAACCTGAAATATGCAGTGAATACTCTAAGGCAACTCATGTAAACTTATTTATGACTAAGATTGGAATGCCCACAAGCTTTAGTTTTAGAATGCAAAACTCTGCTAATCTGCATTTTCTCCAGAGCTTTGACAGCTCCCAACAGGAGGTTATCTGCATTATCAAAGCGTATACAGTCATGAGTGTTTTGATATTTCAGCCAAAGCTTCTTATTTTGTTTTGCACTGGTCATCCTCCAATCTATTCACAACTTCTGCATGCAAAGTTTGGTGCCACGCAATGCCACAAAAACTCCAACAGGATGTTATATTTCTTTCAAGGTGTTTAAATGTCAACAACATTGCAACTACGATCAGCGTACTCCACATGCTTTAACACAATTATTGATTACTTGGATCATGACCTTATTTAGAGTACGGTAGCTGTTTACATGGTAGTTTCAGACAATTGACTTATTGACAATCTGATTAATATTGGAGTATATGAAAGCACTGAATGATGAGTGCATTTCAGATTGTGGATGTGTGTGCACTCATCCACACGGTCCCTTTTCACATAAATAACACTGCCAGTAATGTCCCTGATAATGTTTCGCACAAAAACAAAATAATACAGACTCGTTAAAAAACAAAGATTTTATTCAAAGTGTGGTTTTGTTGGAGAGGCTACAACAAATTCTCTGCGTGAATCTTTTCTCTTTTTTTTGTATGAATAGAGCCTTTCCAAGACAATCATGTAAATCATGTAAATCAATCTCTGCAGTTTTTGTCAAGCAGAAGGTGTGGGAGAAAACTATATATTCTTAGAGCTAAGAATGCGGGATGTTGGAACATCAGTGACATGAAAAGGATGTAAGAAAAGGAACTCGAACAATGCCGGAGCATTAAACACACTGCTTCAATTATCCAGAGAAGGATCTGTAGGAGAGGATGTCTTGTGTTCCTCTAAATCCAGGAACAGCCACCCACAGGCATCTATCATCAACACAGCTATGGGCATTACATAGAGAATAACAATGGCACAACAGTCAAGTCTTTATCATGCAGATCAGAAGCACCAAGTACAAATGCATGCAAACTTTGCAATCTTTAGCAATCAGTACTGATGTGACAGTGTGTCTTTCTTTATATTCAATACAATTGATGTGTCTCATTTATTCACCTGAATGCTCTTGATCTATATCAGAAGGAATGCTCTCTGGATTGCAGAACAAAGCCACAGAAATGTATTAAAGGCTATATGTGAAATTCTATAAGGGTGAATCCACACAAAAGACTACCTGTGCAGTGCAGAGGGAGACACAGCTCCAGGCTAACCTTCAGGTCAGAGCCTGCTGCAAACTACAAGCTACAGATACTTTCTTCCTGTCCTGTACCTAAATACACATGCCTCAGCCTTCTCTGTCAAAGAAACAGTGGTCCAGGTGCAATCTAGAACCTTTACTTGAGTAAATCAGTATAACAACATAATGCAATATGAAAAGCCCTGATCTTAAGATACACCGACCTGTCAGCAAACAGAGTTGAATAAAGGTAAACAACGTGTCAAATGGCCATTATAAGGAGGTCATTTTAAAATGCACACTTAAATTTATTTCTCAACTCAGCTCAACCGAATTTCATTTATGAAACACTTTAAAAGTCCCAAAATTAAAATCCCATTTTACCTCTTCATATGCAAATTTCACAATCTTAAATACTCAGCTGAAACACATTGCAATCCGAAACCCTCATAACACTTTATACGGATTTGTTTGGATCTTCCTCCAACATCAACAAAGACCAGCCCACTTTCTGCTGGACCACGAAGAATAAAAATCAGTCTGTTTTAAGGACTAAAAATGATTTGTTTTCACTCTGGACTGTTTCTCCAACCTTCGCTCAGCAACTGACATTCAAAAGAGGAGCTATTAACCATACCAGCATCACAACCACAACCTGTAAGGGATAGATGAACAAATAGAGTCAGTAGCATGTGGTTTATAAAGCTGAGATTTAACAGCATTGTACCACTGTAACCAACATTGTATCTATAACCTGGAGCTAAGCTTCACATTATATGTCAGACAATATACTGACTAACAGAGAGAAATTAAAATCCATATAAGTAATTGAGCTGCAAAAAATGAGTAGGGTTTTTTTTGGTCTTAATTCAATTCAATTCCATTATGTGGAGGTAAAACACTGGCCCTGTTTCTGTTGGGGATTCCAGCTTACCTTCCTAAGCTCCACCATCCCCGCAGAAGATGCAGCGGTCAGCTGGTGAATTTGAGGTTTGTTTGTCGTATTTTTCTGCAGGTTCCTGGACCGACTTTAAAGCCCTGCATCTCTTATTGAACGCTAGACCTCTAGCAAACAAAGCTTTCATCATTAATGATTTCTTCGTGTTCAAGAGACTGGATTTTTTTCTGTGTGCCTGGGACGTATCTGAGCATCTGTGAGTCCATTGTTTTCTCTGAATTCTACATCAGCATTGCTGCAATTTTTTAAACTATAAATGTAGCCGTCACTGTTATCATCATTTACCAGCTTTGAAGTGAGTTCATTTGAGCTGTATCACTCTTGTACAGTCAATCATACAATGAGAAATATGCTCCATATCAGGATAAACTCTGATAACTTCTGCTAGCGACTCCATGTAGGTGTTCCTTCATAGTAAACCAGTGCACGACTCATTCATCATGACAACACTCATTCATCATGACAACAACCAATCTGAGCATAGCCTACTTAATTTTTCATAAACAAACCAAAACTGTTTTTTTTTTTTTCTCATGACAGAGAGAATCACAGGGATTTGAGGGGATGGGTAAAAATGCACATAGGCAATATTCAGTTAAAACAACATTATATCCCGTATTTAAAGACCTCAGAAAACAAAATTAATCAGCCAATTAATGCAGTTTATGGGACCTTTAAAATCAATGGAATTTGCCAAAGTGCTGGTTGCCAAAATAATTAAAACAATAAACAAACAATAGAAGAATAAGATAGAAACAGAGAAAATGGAGAAAAACAAAACTGACAATCGATTATGAAATTTTACGTGAACAACTCAAAATCTACAATAATACAGT
>JBAMYA010000024.1:13057038-13085473 GCA_037176975.1 Arrhamphus sclerolepis | reverse complement strand
ATCAGGTGTGTTGTGGCAGGGAAACATGCAAGACATGCAGGACTGGCGCCCTCGAGGCCTGGAGTTGGGGACACCTGGCCTAGATGACTTTTAATCTCCTGCCTTTCGGTTCAGAGAAGAAAGAGGTTCTTCTCTCTGGACCTGACTGCCTCAGGGTCACACTGTCCTGCTGGTTGCTTGGATGGCATTACTTAAGCGTCCATTACTCCCATGCAAGATTCATTTATTTGTTTACTACACTCACTTCAATCAGGGTAACAAGTCCCTGGACTTGGAGGGAAAAAGAGACAGCCTACCACCATATATGACCATACTTGCTCATACTCACAAGAAAATACCTATTGAGACCACAAATATCACTTTAAGAAAGGCCTCTTTTTTGCATTTTTCTCAGTTCAGATCAGACTGACGTTGTTGTCTTTGGACCTGAGAACTGGACAACTGTCTTCATTCTGTTCCCTTTAGTATTCATGTTTTGGTGTTTCTAATAGCAGCTATCCCTGGTCTGGTGTTTCTGTCCTGTGCTTTCAAGTACCGACATATTGAGGCAGATAGCCACCCCCCCTCGGTGTATTTCTGCTGAGGTTCTCATCCTTTGAAAAGCAACTTCTTTCTCTCCGCTGTCACCTGCCACTCCATGCACGTACTTGACGGAGGATTAAATTGAACCGAAGATTCAGTGTAATCTGTTAGTTTCCTCAGCACAGAAGCTTTTTTAAGAACTGGCATGATCACAGCCTCGGTTGCTCAAAGGCACGCACAACTGTATATATTTTATTTGCTAAAACACAGCAGTTAGACCAAAATAGAAATAGAGTTGTAGCTGCAATGCCAAGTGTCTTGTTTTCTTAAAGGAATTGGTTAGCATTTGCTAAGTGGAGTGAAAGCAAAAAAGCAAATAAGTCAGCTTTTCATGGCCCTAAATCTGTCTAACGCATGAAATTACACCTGTCACTCGAAAGTTAGATTTACTAAAACTACTTCCTGATCCAAGAAGGAAAAACCATTAAAAAACACAAAGGCCTTCGATCAACGCTTAATTAATGCGGCAACCTTTTCCTCGTGCTGGAAATCACTTCCCTATCTGCCAGATTAGTTTGAGGACGTGAATACAGATTGGAAATGGCCAAATCAACTCTGAAGCTTGGCAGTGGAGAAAATAAGTATGCAAATAAAACGAGAGTAAGGGAGAGACAAGATGCCAAAAGACTGGGAGCATGAGAAAAATAGAGATACTGCAAAAGTTGACTTTTTTTGCTCCCAAAAGTGATGTAAAGTCAAGTGTTTCATTTCAGCTGAGGGAACATTGCTTAGATAAGCATTCACACTGTATATTTCAGTGCTTGTGTGTCTCTGGGAAAATATGAGAGGGACAGCAGTTTCGAAACTGACAGTCAAAAACCATTTAGGACTTTGGCTCACTAAGTCTTATAAAGCCATTTTAGAAATGGTACAAACTTGATGTGTGTCTTCCTCAAAGGGCCATCTACTCTTAGGAGCAGACATTGTGCAAAATGATGGTAGTATATAAAGGCTGCCACAGTCCAGTCTGTCTGTCCTCCACAAAGATATTTTCTTTCATACAAATGTTCTAACTTTATCCTTATCAAAGGATATGTCACTACCGAGACAATCATCGAAAAAGGGGGGAGGGGGATCCTTCTGACGATAAAATCATTTATAAACTGACCTTTGTTGATCATTAGTGGACTCCTTTCTGCGGCAGTGGAGAGTCACCACTCGATGGCCTTCACTCCTCACATCCTGACTCACTATCCACTGAGTAGGGTTGCTGGGACGAGCCCCGAGAAACGTCACTCCTTCTTTCAACTTCACTCTGTGGAGGAAACAAAACAAACAAACAAATAACATGTTAATAAATGCACTGTCTGACAAGATAGCCCTCAGCTGCACGTCACTTTTTTCTTTTTTAGATACATCTGTTCCATTTAATCTTCATCCATAGACACTGACTTTTAAAATATTATTTATTTATTCATTTGGACTTCTGTCAGGTCATATATCATCCAGCTGGTCCACTGCATCATCTCTTCAAAGCATGTTTCAGCCGTGTACATATCTTTTTTTTTTTTTAAGCAGGCCATTCTAATTTTTCCAGAGAAAAACTGGTTGTGATAAAACGAAAATAAAATGAAATAAAATAAATAACATTATCCTCTTAAGTTTGTGCCCTTTCAATAGTGTCTGTGTATAAACACAACAATTAAACAACAATTAACACTTTATGATCTACTATCTATGGTGAATAAGCTACTTGCCATAAAATTGAAGTTTAAAAAAGGGTTTTCTGTGGTTAAAGTACAGTATCATTGTCCTTGGCTCAAAGAATTACAAAGAAGGAAGAATAAAAATAAATAAATAAATAAATAATTGCAATCGCTACAAATTTAAAGGAACACACAGTAAAGATTCTGGTATAAAGGTAAATGTTCTGCTATTATTAGACTAATGTTTTATAATATAACATAGACAAAGTTCTTTTTTACTGGGGGTGACAGTGAGGTACCAAGATTTAAGAGGAGACTAAATTATAACAGAAGGCCTAATAACTCTCTCTGTCTAATCCATACCAGGTTGGCAGATGAGACCAAGGATAAGGCTTTGCTTTCATCTTGAATTTGTTGCTGCCCTTTTTAAATGCAATTGCCTATCTGTCTTCCAATGAATATATCAAGTATCTTTCTTTGATGTGATATCTTGTCATGTTGTGCAGCAGGCTATATGTGAAAAGTGAAATGGGAATAAAAGATAAACAGCATGTGTCAGGGTTACTGTAAATGTGTGTGCATGCTACACATTTTCATGTGTGTGATGATAGTTTTCTTGTGTTGCTGTGTTTCTAAGATACTTTTTTATCATGTCGAAGAACAAGATATTTTACAACATATTTTACACAATATTTCACAATATTTTTGAAGAGCAATTAATCATAACTTGTTATTTTTCAGCCCTTCCTCAGCTTGATGAGTTGCAATCTTATTGTTGGACCTGAAAAAAAAAAAAAAGACGGTATCCTCAAAATGCACAACTGTGTTAAAACTCTGTTAAAATAAATTTTCACCAACCCACTCTCACTAAAAAAAGGTGGGTTTATGTGGGTTTTTACATCCTAAGCAAGAAAATCTACGTGTCCACCATATAAAAATCACCAATTGCCTTTCTAATCATTTCTGCTTTTTCAGTATGTCATTTTAGCACATTACATGTAGCCACCACTATGTAGTGTATTATTTGAGGGGTTGTCTTTATTTAATGTATTCCCGTGAAATAATGTTGATCCACCACTCATATAAAATCATAAAAGTTTGTTTTGCACCCTCTATATCCAATGTTTTTCTTAATTGGCCTCAAACATAAAGGGGTCAAAGATAGCGTGTCTCTTTTAGGGTCAAATTACAAAAGGGGATTTATATTCAGAGAATTCATATTAAATAAAAGCAAAATGTTTCAATTAACTTTGAAGTAAACAGAATGTTAAAGTGATGGAAAAAGTCTCAAGGCTCTTTGAGTGTAACCACATGAAGTGTGTGTGTTGCCAGGGGGTGGCTGTTCTGCTTGGCTGCTGAGGAGAGGTGAAGCAGCAGCTCAGGAAACGGCACCTGAGAGGGACTTATTGGCACACCTGCGCTGCATGTGCCAATCATGGTCCTTCTATTTAACCAGCCGCACTCTGGCTCTGGAGGGGAGAGGACCTGACCAGAAGCCAGACCTGGTTTGTGTGGTTTGCATATACTGGAGAGTCTGCAATAAACTGATAAAACTGAGCTCTGTTGGAGTTTTGTGTGCTTACTTGGACCCTAGCAGCTGGTGCGTGCTACAGTCTGATTTTATACTGAAGACAACAACGTCAGTCTTGTCTGTCTGGGGTGTACTTGGTTAAAGTTCCCTAGTGATCCTGATCAGACTGAAGCGGCTAGCTAGATAGACAGATAAAATGCTTGATTCAGTGACATATGTAAAGTAGGAGATGTTTGTCTTTTACTCTTTGGTTCTTTTTAAACTCACTGAGGATTCTGTGTTTTACATTTTGGAGTTGCCATAGCTCATAGGAGCCATGATGTAGGGTTTGCTTTGGGTTTTCCTTTATTTCTTTATAACCCCAACTTTCTGTTCTGTTGTTTTGCTGTTGTGAAAGTATTAATTCTTATGAGTTAGTTCAGTTTTGACTTTCCCTGCTTGCCTGATCATCCTAGTGGTTCATCTGTGCCTCTATATATTGTTCTGCCTTTCCTTCCTGGCCCATTGCCCCTCTATTTGTTGTCTTGTCTGTTACTGTTGCTTTGAGTGTTTTTGTTCTCTTCTGTTTTGAAATTGTTGGTTGTTCAGGAACAATCAGTCGTTTTGTGATTTATGTTTGAAAATAGGACTATTGTTTAGAACAGCTGCCTCCCAGTCTCTTATATTCGGGTCCCAAACTCCAGACACTAACAGTAGCTACAGTACAAAATTGTCCATCTATGGACAATTTGTCTGACTTTGTCTGCCATCACTGTGTGTAATGAGTGTGTTCAAACAAGACTTTTTGAGCTTAAAAAACTGTGTCGTCTATGATTGGGATTTAGATGAAGTTCGTATCACATTTGGCAAAGAAATGCAGAAAACCAGTCAATTTCAAGGGGTTCCTATGCTTTTTCTTGTCCCTGTAAATCGTTATCCATTTCATCTATCAGTGAACCTATTAATTTTCACCTACATCATCCTGTTCAGGGTCCCATGAAGACTGAAGTGTATTCTAGCTGTCAGTGTTCACAACACTGTACACACTTTTCTTTCTCTGAAATTCCTAAAATTTACAGCATAAAATTTACAACAAAAGTGTACAGTATCAGTACAGTTTGAGGATATTTTTTTCTCCATTATTTTTGAGATCCATTCAAGCCAAAGTGAGAGGAAACGCACTGGCTGTGAGTGAGCATACAAATATAACACAAAAATCCCATCTCCAGCTCTCTCCAGGTCCCATTGGGAGCAGCAGAGTCTTGTATCTGGTTTTGTCACACTTCAGTGATCAGTACGTCTATCACTGGCTTCCAGTGAGGTTTTGGAGTGTTTTTTTTAAAAGAGTTTAGTCTCAAAAGTGAGTCAGACATTATTCCAAAGTCAATACACTGCCAAGAGGACAGTTGTTGCGGTATGGCAGAAGTGTCTTTTATTGACTTAATGGTCAACTTGGCTTTGTAACCATCAAGTGTGGAAGGTTAAATACAAGGCAGCCAATCACAGACAGTAAATGATATTGAAACTTCAGCCAAGCAATCATCATGTTAGCATGTAAATGTTGAATATGAAAAAGGCACCACATGGTACAGCAGCGGAAGAAGAAAATGACATCTATCATCCAGTGATGGTGCTATGTATAATACATGCTGAGCAAGATAAGAATGACAGTCACATCTCATAGCAGTCTGAAAGGATTTGTGATATTTCAAACAAAAGCTCACAGAAGAGCTGAAGTCATTATGATTTCCTATCTGGTTTAGGTGACAATGTACAATATTAGTTGGAAATGTGCATATCACTGAGCAAGTGAAAACTGCCGCACAACCACCAGGGGAATTAAGAAGATTACCCCTGATTTATGAGAACAAAAGATCAGTAGACATTTTTTAATGTTAATCCATTCGATATTTAAATAAATAAATAAATAATGGTTACCTGCCAGTTGTCATTGTTATCAGATCAAAAGACCTCAACAGACCATCCATCACATCTAATCCATGCACACATGTCTTCTCCATGTAGTTGTTATTTATATAGAGACCTTATCTCATATTGTAATATGCAGGGAAATACATTTCTATTCAGATACATGGAAACATTGCTCCAGTCATGAGGATTAAGCTAATTTTTGTTGTTTTTCAGCAAGACTAGTAAAGCCCAGTGAGATTGGTCTGTCATGTGTACAATGTGCATTTGTAGATGAAGTATTGATTAGATCAGAAAATCAGGCTGTGATGTAAATTATTTAATTAACTCTTATTATTTTCTTTAGTCAGTCATTTATTGAATTATTGTGAGTACATTGAGTTCCTATGAGCAGACAAAATATTGTGTCTAGTATTTGAGGTTCTCTCTGTCCTACGCAGCTGCAAAGATTGTTATGTGAATGACTTCTGTTTTGGCTAAAGTGTTCTGGGATAGTGTCTAAAACAACTGAACTCCAGATTTCATATGTCATTTCTTCTGAGATGTATGTTGGACCCCGTTGCAATCAATTATAATTACAATTCACTGACGTCTAGTCACTGTCAAGTCAATTCTTTTGGTTTATTTCAGATCTTATCACCCAGTAGTTAAAAATATAGAGAGGTATTTTAGTTTTTTGGTTTTTTTTGACACAGGCATATACAGATTGCCTTATTACTCAATATGTTCTTTTTGGTTTCCAACTTAATTTGATTGCTGTCACTCTAAAGAATAAACCTATTTATTTATTTATTATCAGTCAGTGATTATGGAGGATTTCTGCAGGAATGAAGGAGTTCACACATGAATGTCATATGTCTACCTTCATTCAAAAATCTTTATGTCCACTAAAATTCTATGCTTTTAACAATAATAACTCACATATCAGCAAAGTTTGTCGCTGGGACGACAATGAGGCCCCCCTCATTCCCACGACATGGAGCACTGAGGCTCAGCTATATACCACAAAGGCTTGCCTTCTTATGTCAAGACATTTGGAAGCTAATCCCTGTCCAGAGCTGAAAAGGAAACATAAACCCTAAGCATGGAGTGTGTACAGAAAGATAGAAACCCTTTTCACACCGTTTGCTTAAGGCAGGATTGATATGCCTTCACTGTGCAACAGTGTCCTGTATGTAAATAGAGAGGCTGAGTAGGGGTTCGAAGTCGATGTGCCAATGATAAGCTTCAGAGCCCACAATGGAGACTGACACAGAGCTGAACTGGAGTGTGTGTGTGTGCTTGTGTTTGTGTTTGTGTCCCATGGTGGAGCACGATGCTCTTGTCACTCAGCTGATTCTGCAACGGCAGATTCCTTTGTGTAAGCACACACTGATGAGCTGCCTGTGTTTGGTCTGAGTGTATTACCAAAGTGGAACAGTGGTTGCTAAATGAGGATGCCTTTTTCATGCCAATATGGCACAAGTGCTGTGTTGAAAAAAAGTTGGGGTTTTTTGCATTGCTACAATGGATGTTTTGAAAGGAAACAATCTGAACAGCGCTGTAGGCATTGACAGTTACAGGCTTATAAAAGCAAACTGAAACAACAAAGAACATCACATGATGCTACTTAATTACAATTCTTATAAAGTACCTGTGCTAGTTGCCATTTTTGGTAATCAACAGCCTCAGCTGATTGTGGTTCAGATAAACATTAGGCTAAGGGTGCACCATGGGTACCATTTCATACCGGGACATGACCACCCCCTCCTAATTCTCCCGCTGGGCTGTACTCACAATACTCAAGTCTAAATCGTGCTTGAGTTCGATTGTTGGTTGCATTAACTGCCGATTTGCTTATTGAAAATATGCTGTCTCAGAAAATTATTTTTCTATTTTACTTCATTTTTTTTTTTTTTAGATTCTTGAATTTCTGATTTATACAGCAATGTTGTTAAATGACTCTTTTGCACGCCCTCACCCGCATTCATGTGCCCAAGCACACCTCTACCAACACTGCCTCAGACCAGGAATCATGTCGTACTTGAGCATGAAATGGAGCACTCACATTAACCATCAATCATGTTTGGGCATGGCACAGATTGCCAGGTCTGAGTGCACCATAAACTTCTCTGTTTTCTCCTAAGCTCACATTTCCTCAGTTTTTGATTTCTGTGAAGCAAAGCAGGCATTAAACAAGTAACAATGCATATGCAACTGCAATACCATTATGATGCCCACTACTCTTTTACCAATCAACCTAACTCAATGGAGAGAATGAAACTCAGAATTTAACAGTTTATTTTTCCTTTTTATACGTCTTGTTTTGTTTTTAGTTTTTTTGTTTGTTTGTTTGTTTTTTGCTATCAGGAAACTGTATTAAACAAAATATTAGTTGAGGAAGATTATTATGATCATAATGAGCTGCATAACACTGTAGTATAGAACTCCAAGTAGGAGCAGTCAGACAACAATGAAAAAAAAACAGAGCACTTTATATCAATGCACCTTTGCTTTCTTCAGTCTCTAAATGTGTATCCTGTGAAGTCATGCTACCAGAGTTGCAACTGAAGGTTAGGGTAGTAGTATTACAAAACTAAAAAGAAGTAAAGCGCTAACAGCGAAAAGGGAAAAGGGAGAACAAGGGGGAACAGTGTTTAGCTCACAGTTTAAAGCAAATCAACACACAGCTTTTCTTAAGTCTCAGCAATGATAAGAGACCCTTATGAGTCTTCAGTGGCACCATGCTAAGTCTGAGTTGAAGTGAGCTGAATAAAAAGAAATAGATTTGGGAATTGCAGTTGATCACATGAAGAGTAGTGCATTTACCACCGCAGACTGTTGTTGTGACCCATTCCTAGGGTAAAAAGCAAAGAAATAGTTGCATTGTGACTATTTCTGACCTGTTTTGTTTGTTTGTTTGTTTGTTTTTTACTCTCCGCCTATTCTTTCTAAAGCCAGATTCACATTAGACTTTTGTAGTCTTATAAGATTAATGCAAACCACACTGCATATCAAACTGCGCAATTTAATAAACAATGAATCAAGGCTATGGCAGAAGCAAACTCAAGTCTTTTTCAGACTCCAAATGCAGCACCATCGCATCATAAGCATGCCCAGCTCATATCTGTGCTATGGCATCGGTGAGATGAATGATTTCCATAATGGTTTTCGTGTGCTTTGAAAAGGAAGAAAAAGAAAGTATCTTTCCTCAATTGAGTTCTACATTTTTCTTCTTTATTTTATAGGATAGTTTTGCCAGTGAGAAAGTACTTAAGAAAAATGCAGGTGACAATCACCACCAAGCCACGACCACTCCGACCACAACAACTGGTCCAAGGTCTTCAACTTGCTGAGGATTGATTCAATTGGCCCTTTTCCACTAGTATCTACTCGGCTCGGCTCGACTTGACTCCACTTTAAGGGTTTTCCACCAGGTTATAGTACTGGCTCGTACCTCCTTTTTTTTGCACCTACTTGGCTGGGGTTCAAATGAGCTGAGTCGGGCTAAAAATGCAACGTCACCAGGATGCAGGCCACTGATTGGCCAGAGAGTTATGTCACTGATGAGTCATGGGAACAACTCCTTCACATGCATTATATTTAAAACTAGGCAACAGCGACTTGACTTACTTTACCTTTACAACTTTATTTTCATAACTAAACTTTGATACACTGAAAAATGGCTAGCAAGCCTTTTCTATGGTGCAATGAGAACGCCTCATCAGCCGCCATTGTTGTTTTTGTGTATGTGACCTGAGTTGCTGCATATAAAGATGTCACCGAATTACGGGCCACCTTACCATGAAGGCCCCTCCCACATCGAGGTGGTACTGAACTGTACTGGAAAACGACTGAGACCAACGCAAGTCGAGCTGAGGTGAGTTGAGCCGACCTGAGTAGGTACTAGTGGAAAAGGGCCAAATGTAAGGTTCAAACAGCCGTTGGCAGGCTACTGTACTTTGTGGACACGTTTATCCTTATGTCATTTCTGTTGTCATTTGTTGCATTTCTGTTGTTTGGTTAGGAGAAAGAGATCGTAGGGGCAGTGACAGAGAGACACACCATGCCCACATTTCTGACTCAGCTTGATATTTTTTGCAGCCCGTCTTTGACTGTAAGATGGTGAGACCTAAGGTGATCTTTCATCTTTGTTCCTGTCCTGCTGTGAGATGTACCATTATTGAGCTACGATGGCCAATATTTTTCCAATAAGTGCACATCTTTCATCTGAGACAGCCAAAATCTTACAGAACAGGAGTCAAACTGATCCGCAACAAGTCAGCTGTGCTGCTGCATGGTTGGAACAAAAACCTGCAACCACACTGGCCCTTTCACGGATCAATTTGACACCCCTGTCCTACAGTGTGAACCCAGACTAAGTCCTGATTGTGTGCTTAGACTTCACAGAGGCTCTCAGAATAAGCACTACAGTAACTCGCAGGAGGACAATTTCAGAAATAAATGTTTCCAGGAAAAGTCCAATGAGGTTTAGGTTAGACAATAATGGAAATCCCAGCTTGTGGGCTGCAACATACCTCTGTGGCCTCTTTCCATTTGGCTCTGTTGAGCTGCTCATGCTTTACATGAATCTGGGGGTTTTGTGACCCACCATTCGTCTTTGCTGACTCCTTTGAGAACCATATGCATCCACAATCAGCATCTCTATGAGGAAACTTCTGTTTTATTGTGCCATCTCGCCTACACAAACAGTGGGTAGGGATTGCAACGGCTCAGTGGGGAACAGGGAGAATAGAAAAGCTATAGTGTGGGGAATGGCAGAGAGACAGTGGGATGACAGTACTTTGTGATGGTTTGTGGTTGACGGCTAATGGAACAGTATAAAGAACCACACTCTGAGACTACTGTTTTGGAGACTATAAGTGGTGAAAGGCACGAAAACGCCTACACTCCCATCCCAAATCGACATATGAACACTGACTTACTTTCCTTCAGTGATGTTCAATAAGACATAGAAACTTGAGCAAAGTCTTAAAAATTTCAACAAAGAATTTTCAAATACCTTATCCTGATCCTGTGCTTCAGTGTGTACACTCTTGAGAATGTTTGCAGGGGGTCTAACAATATTATGGTGAGATATTGCTGAAGTATTGTTGAATTTATACAACTATCATAGTAGTTACTCCTATAGGACAGCCTGGTGTGCTTAAATGCATATTCATGTAGGTAGAAAATCTGTGTATTTTTGTTTTGTTTTTTTATCCATATAAGATATGCTGATTTAAAACATAAGTACATCCAACATACATTAAAGGCTTTTTAGCATAATTGGAAAGACAGAACATGTGATGCACAATGCTTAAAGATAAAATGGTTTACTTAACAGGATAAAAGCAGTGCATGCAGAAGCAGCAGTTTGTAAAGCCAGCTAATTTTGATACAAGTTTTAAAAATTTAATAGCTTTTTTTTATTGAGGGATGTTTTTCATGTTTTGTTGGGTTTTAGTCTTGGTTTGATTATGGTCTGTTACATGTTTATTCAGATATTTATTTTTAAAAAATGTTCCCATTGTGTGAGACTGTTATTTTGGTCTGTCATTTACGTCACCACCTGTGCCTTGTCAGTCCTTGAATGTTTGTCGGTGCGTGTCTTGTTTTTCCGTCTTCCACTGCTAATCTGTAGGAGAATCCTACTCTCCAAAATTCCTGACAGACCCATAATGGAAGGACGAGAGCTGGGATAGGAGTCAAGCTAAGTCAGCTTGAACTTTCCAGTTTCAATTTTCACAGTTTCTGTGTCCAGGTTAGAATAGCATGGGTGAGATGAGACTAAAGTTGCCAGACATGGGGGAAATTGGAGGCTGCATTGCCCATATAGCTGCAGGGACCCTGTTGTATCCCAACACAATGACCAAGTAAATCAAAGTACTACTTCGCTGCATTACAGACCTGCTGGAATGGCTGTAGATTATTTGTCTTCTTTAGTTTTTATTTGAAGAAAGTCATACCAGGGGCAAGACCATGTATATTGGAGAGTTGAGATAATAACAACAAACTGACATAGAAAATGTATCAGAGAGGAGGCTGGATGAATGTTCTGCACTGTGATGTGATTCTCCTGAACCACGAGGCGAAATAAACTCACAATGACTCTGAGATCAATAGTGAAAGATTTTAGCAAAATACGATGCTGTGACAGAACACTGATGATTTATGAGATTTATGAAGATTCAGTATAACTGTGATACCATCATGAAAGAGATGGCAGACTGACTGCCAGCTGTCAGCTTGTCTACTTCAACAAAATATTCTTACCGTATCATCCTCTCATCAGTTTTTTCTTCTAGTATAAATAATTCATTTATGATGCCAAATCCAGTGAATGAATCAAATTTATGTAGTAATTTCAAAATACTGAGCAAATATTACCATTTATTAGTGATATAGATAGGGAGGTTTTACTTTTCATGTGGAATGACAAGGTTGTTGTTGTTGGAAGTGTCACAGCTTGCCAGAAAGACAATGTAACACACTGCTACATGCCTTCTGTTTCTGTTGATGGGGGAGCCACTAAGTGCTGATAACATGCTTCACAATAGTATTTTCCCCACATGCCAGGAGATGGATTGCGTTGGTTTCTCATTTCTGAATCACACAGCAAAGATTATATACCCACTATTATGTTGAGAGGCCATGAAAGAGAGACGGAAAACAGTAGGACTGGATCTCTGTTTGCCAATTACTCTGTCTTTTGTGTGAGCAAAGAGAGGGAACATCTAAAATCCCATATGAAGAATTTATATGAATGGTATCATGGAGCTTGGTTTAGTGGTGTTGTAGCAAAATGTGTCTACCTAATTGGATTTTCATGACTTTAAAGCATGCACAAAGAGAGAAAACACCATGGAGCGAAAAAGAAAGAAGCAGCAAGATGTTTCCATAAAATATTTTACTCTTAAAATATCTACATACCTTCCTCAAGAATGATTCTCTTTTTTAATGCAACGTGACAACATAGTCAGTTTGACAGCTTGTGAAATAATTCTTCTATTTTGTGGACAGCTGTATCATCCTCGATGGAGGATATCAAACAGAACAGGTGGCGGTATGTCTCTATTGCGTAGATTGTTCCTGAAAGATAGCCAGCATAATATCCCCCATTGCTTTGTGGACAACTGTTCTGCTGCCTTAAGGTTGTCATTTAGGCATCATCAAGCAGCAAGGGCATTTAAACACTTTTTTTTTCGTTTAGAGAATTTAAAATAATAATTTTAAAAAAAGCCATTAAGATTGCTACTTGTATCCTCACTCTCTTGCATGGGGGCAAGCAGTCAGCCACAAACTAAATTAGTCGTTAAACACATCACTTTCCATTCTCAGCGGCAAATGATTTCAAAAGTCACACAGGCACAGGAAATGTGCCAGGACACACGCACATGCATGCTAATGAACATGTGCACACCCAAATGCATGCATGTATAGCTGGCATATGTATGTACACTACACACTCAAACAAAAAAAGAGATCCTGATAGGAGCACAACACAGAGATGTTGCCTTTGGCAAGAGACAATCAGCCGCACACTTTTGTGCCCTCCCTTCTTTGTTTTTTTCGCCTCATTTTCATTTCATTTCCAGTTTTGAGAATATAGGAGGAAGAAAGAGTATACTCCCAGAGAAAGTTAGCAAATGGGGAGCTATACTAAAGGTTCTTGCTCCGTTGTTAACTCATCTCTGATTTCATGCACTGTGTTGGATGTAATCAATGGGTGCCTCACACATAAGTTTACCTCAGTAGATGTTAAACCTCCAGTTTCTATAAGTCCTCTTAAATATGCTATTAGGTCATCTGGATACTTTTTAAGCATTCTAAAAGTCACTTTTAATGCTTTAAAGATTGTGGAAGTAGAAAAAAAAAACATACAAGAATAAAGAAAATACCAATTTAACACTATTGTAGGATGCATAGCTAAATGTCCTATGGCACACTATGTTCTTATATGTCATATGTACATCTATCTATCATCATACATGCACAGTTTGGAATGCTTGTCCACGCAGTAGGTTTTTTTCTTTCATTTCACGTTTGAAGTCACTATCAGCTCTTAATATAAAATAACCCTTTAGCTTTGTTTGGACTGGCCTTGGTCTAAAGAACTCTCATTCTGCAGAATTATTCAGCTTCTACATCTCTATATCCAACCAACTTCCCAACATGCTGCATTTACTGAACTCAGAAGTAGGTAGCGCATAGCTCTAAAACCAGTTTCAAAAGAAGGATACCCTGCAGAATGAAGAGCTGATTAGAGTCAAGTGGGTGACTCAAAAACCCAAAGCCAGCAGCTGTGAACAGAGAGCACAGCTGAAAATGGAGCTTCTATACTATATGTCTGTGGTATTTTGGCATGACTAAGGGATTTATTTATTTATTTTAGAAAATTGTGCCAACTCTTGAAGGAAAAAAAAATGGCCATAATGTCCTGTTTAAATAGTATTCAGCCTCTTCTGAACTTACTGCTGCATTATGGATGAGAAAGTCACTTTTCTGAGCAAGCTGTTTCTAAACTAACAGCAAGCTCATGCTGATTCCATTATTTATTTATTTGCAAAGAAGATGTTGAGTGTTGACATTACAAAGTTACAGTGGGAAACATTTTAGTTCAGTTTAAAATACATGCAAATATAAACTAAGACATACTGTCTCTCACCTGTAGGTGTAATGCAATATAAATACAGCTGGTGTGCATGAAAAGGATTAATGGGAGTAGTTATTGACAAGTAGGCATGTATCCACTGGCACACTGATGTGATGATTGGCATCCTTGCAAACAGCTCTGTCAGGGTGGGAAGGACACAGGGCAGTTGATCCTTCAGGGTTTTTTGCTCAGTATTCAGTATGGTGTTGGCTTCTAAACCATCCTCCAGAGCCCAGGGTTATTTACAACAGCCTGTGGCTTGCTGCCTGCTTTCACATGTCCCCTCATCCCCTTGCCCCACCCCCACATCTTCTCTTCCCAAGGGGCTTCGGGAGTTGGTAAAAGATAAGCTTTGTGTTGTGGCAGAGGCAACTGACACCGCTTCAACAACATGAGGATTTAGCCTGCAAGCGGAGAACTAATGCTCTGTACATGCAGGGAATCTCTAATGCACACCCGCTCCCATCTGCTCATGTATACCTAAACGGGAATGGAAGTGCACATGGTTCAACAAACACACAAACACTCATGTCTGTGCAGACGCACTCACTGAGTGAAACAAGCATAACAGAAGCACCCAGGAGTTCACACAGTGATGCAAACACACACAAAGGAAACGGCCCCCGGCGTGCCTTACTCTAATGCTCACAAAATTGCTTTTAATTGCTGGGAGAGAATAAATCAATGCAAACCATGTTCAGAATACTGGAGATGGGAAAATAGGGGAGGAGAGCAGAGAGCAAAACAGAGAAGAACAATGGCTGGCATCTGCAGATCTTCAGACAAGGCAGCTATTTAAATGAAAAACTGGCATTTTTGCAGTTCCCCTCATTCAGTGACATGTTGAGGACATTTCAGTCTTTTATAGTGCTATTAAGCTCTAGATCGTAGCAAACTGCAAAACCAACTCCCAACAGGGCGTAAGGAAGACTGATAAGTCGTGATAAGCTAGGGAGAATCCTCAAAGAGACAAGAGGCCCTGGGCAGTATGAATCCCGCTCACCCTCCCCATCCCATAGCTGCTTTGATGAAAATTAGCTGTCAGTCTAGCCACTCAACTGATCGACACAACTTCATCTACAGCTCACTGACCTTTATGAGGAGAGCAAAGGAAGCACAGCCGCCTACCTCGCTATGGGATCAACACAGTGAGAGATAAAACAATAACAACCTCAGAAGTTCATTGAGATGACACAGCACGGAGTTCGACTTCCCACTGAAAGACATGACTGGAGCAGGGAGGGTCGAGGTGCGTGAAAGGATGGGCCTGTCTGTATGTGGTACGTGTGTGTGTGCATAAAAGTATGTCTATCTCTGCTTCAGTGGCAAAAAAAAGTAGTGGTTACAAACATCAAATGACTTGAGGGAGATAAAAGCCCTAGCCACATGCCAGAGGGACACTGCTTTACAGAGACAAATCAAATGAATCAAATCAAAGATGTGAAAGAGACTAGAATCTCCTACATGCACCATCTCGTTACCAAATGTTCACAAAATGAAAATTGCACCTCTTCCCTCCAGTTACTCCAAAGCAGTGGATATGCTTTAAAATATTCAATTTGCAGGCTCACCAGGTAAAATCCATTAAAACCAGCCTGTAAAGTCAATTGAATTAGGGATTCTTCAGATAAAGCATGGATTCCCTATTCTTTCAGCTCGGCTCGGCTGGCACCTTGTTTGAAACCACAAGGAAAATGGGATTAACAAGGGACACCAGCTGTTAATGTAACAACATAACTTTTTAAATCATCCAAAACTATGGAGAGCCACTAACTGCCTTATAGAGCACAGCAAGATGGCAGTCTATTAGAAACTTGATTGCTCTCCACGCAAATTGGTGCTTATGTAGCTGCAACTGTCATCCAACTGGTAAGAGTGAACATTGTGCACAAGAACATTCTCTCCACCTTTTAAATTTGAATTTCTAAAAATTATAATACTGTATTAATGAAATTCTTCCTCCAAAGTAAAATTGTATTATGGTGGTATGCATTGCTGAATAAAAAATAAATCAAAGAAAGTCCTCAGTGTTAAATAGTTGGAAGTTTATGGAAAAGGTAGGCCTGACTGAACTCTCCAGAGATCACCATAAATGCATAAGTGTTTTGCCTGGAGCATAATGTTGATGACATCAGGAGGTAACACATAAACTCTACATGGCTATGCAAACACATAGCCAACAGTTTAATATCGGGGGTGCACAGATGGTCAATCGCAGTAACATGTTCAGTTGATGTTCGCAAGTACTGCAGTATTTCCTCCTTTACTTTTGCCGGTTCATCTGCTCTTGTGAGACGGGTGGAGAAGCATCTTTTTTTATTTTCTTCAAAAACTGTCTTCAAGTATGGGTAGTGGGAAACTTGGCAAAACCTTTTTTCTTCCAGATATATGTGTGTGAGTGAGAGTGACTGTGTCCTTCACCAGCCCTCTTTGACAGTTTGATCTAAAATACTTTTTTAATACGTAAAACCCTGATTCTGTCAGAGAGGAGCAAAATTATCGAGAGCGAAGCATGAGAGGACAGACAGAGACACAAGACAGTGACGGATGTGGTACGTGACACATGGTGTCTGTGTTGTGTGCTGTGATGCGATGTATGTAAATGAATGTGTGTTGGCGTATGTTATGATGTTGGATGTGATGTTGGGCTCACACCAAACCTAAAGCAACCCAGCAGTCAGACATAAAACACTTCCTCAGCATATACCAGTATAGCACGACTGGACCACAGGTGGTGCTGCCGTGTTGGGCCACTGCCATGCAGCAGACCTTAATATTTAAAACAACATAAATCATCTCTTATTTCCAGCTCTAAGATTATGATTCTTGGCAACAACAGAACAATTTGCAGAGAGTTTTAACAGAAACATCTTAGTAAAAACTTCAGAGCCCCTGAGGGGTCATGGTGAGAAAAAATTTATAACAACTCACAAAACGTGCGCTCAACTTGTGAAAACATTCTCTCGTTTTACTAAATCGTGGACTCATTTTGCAAAATTGTGAGCTTTTTTTAAAAACGTGCTCTTTTTTTACTTAATTGAGTGCTCGTTTTGAGTGCTCTCTTTTCAAATAAATTGTGCTCCCATTATGTTCACTCTTCCTAGACCGGCGTGGCAGAGCCACACAAAGTGTTTTTGACGACACTAAAGTTAGCTTCCGATTCACAGCAGGGCTATTCCACCGCATTTTAAAGCAATAAAACCGTTTGATAACAGCCCCAGATCAAAAACCACAACACGTAAATTGCTCAAACCTGGATTGAACCATGTCAAAATAGTTCAATTTTCCTCATTTTTCAACTGTCAGACCACCTTAGACCAAGTCCTAAGACCTAGAATGCCCAAACCTGGATTAGATTATGTCTTGGATAGTAAGGGATTTTAATTTTGTCAATACTTGTATCACACACATCACCCACAGTAGGGAGAATTTCATTCACACCAGCTCCTAGAAAACTGCAATAATAACTGCAGGCATTACAAAATGAAAATTCCTTTGGAGGAATAGTGATTCATAGGAGGAGGAAAGTTTGGCAATCAGAGTAAACAACTGACTCATCAAAAATATTTGAATCAAAACATGCTTTTAGAAGATTACTTTACTTTTAGAAATAACATGGGCATTATGTCATATTTATGGGGACTAAAGCTAGTTTGTGAGTAAAAGACGAAGCCAGTGAATTTATTTGTAGAAATTTAAGAGATGCTTTGTTGTGTTATTGTTTTGTGAAAGAAAGTGAAGTCCACCTATAAATGAAAAAATAAATAAATAATGAGACATAAAGTTCTATATTGACTGAACACCAGACAAAACAACTGACTGAATTCATTTTAAATGTATCGGTGTAGGTGGTGAAGCCCAAAACCATGACTGAGATAGCCTGAGAAACTGCCTCAGAAACTGCATTTTACACATTCCTTACTATCTAAGCATAATCTAATACTGGTTTGAGCAGTGTATGTCTGTGGTTTTATATTGGTACCTGGTCTAAGCTGGTCTAACTGTCGAATAATGAGGAAAATTGATCTAGCTTGCCTTTTCACAAATTAAATAAATGTTTTCGAAACTGTGTTTAATGAAATCCCTTACTATCCAAGGCATAATCTAATCCAGGTTTGGGCAGTCTAGGTCTTGAGAATTTATATAAGGACCTGCTATGAGGCATTCTGACAACTGAAAAATGAGGAAAATTGATCTATTTTGCATTTTCAAAAATCCAAAAAAAAAGGTTTCACAAATCAGAAATTGTGTTTGATATTTTCCTTACTATCTAAACATAGTTCAGTACAGGTTTGAGCAATTTACGTGTTGTGGTTTTTGATCCGGGACTGTTATAAAACGGTCTCACTGCTCTAAAATGCAGTGGAATAGCCATTTTATCTTCTGGCGAATCAGAAGCTAACTTCAGTGTCGTCAAAAACTCTTTATGTGGCTCTGCGACCTCAGCCTAGGAAGAGTGAATATAATGGGAGCATAATTTATCTGAAAAGGGAGAGCTATTACCCAAAACAACCTGACAATAATTCAGTTGCATTCATGGTTTACTTATCAGCTTTCTTTCTGAAGGGTCTGCAGAATTTGCATGGGAATTCATTTAAAAAATTTAAAAATAACCAATTAATACACAAAATACATGTGTTTTCACTTTTCTCAGAAATAATAAATAAAAACAAGTTTATGTCCATACAGCAGTTGTGAGTTCAACTCTCAGCTCGTGACCCTTTGCTGTGTGTCTCCCCCATTCTCTCTGTCCTTTTTCCTGTCTCTGAACTGCAAATACAGGCCATTAGAGCCAAGAAAAACTTCAGTCCAAAGTAAGGAAGGTTTAATTGACGAAAACAACTTCCGTCTTCCTTCCTTCATCTTTAGTTAACTGATTTCTAGAGGCTGTAAGTTGTATAATTTGTCTTCATCAGTCTCATCACATGCCAGCCACACACAGTGTCGGTCACAAGCCCAAATGAATAAAGAGGGTCTTACTAGGAAAGCCATCCAATGTAAAATCTACGTCAAATCAATATAAGGAACACTATGATCCATGGTGGTGACTCCTACAAAAAAAAAAAAAGAAAAGAAAAGAAAGAAAATTAAAACCTGTTTAAACCTGTTAGTGTTCTTTTCCATTTGGTCAGACATCTGCACAGCAGCTTCCTGACATCCAAGTTACTGTATGTATAAAAACATATACACATGCAGAGTGCAGCATATTTCATACCATTTAATTTCCAGAAGTCTATCAGTAGATGATCAGTTGTTAATATACATCACAACTGCCTGACATTTCTTACAGTTATAAGAATTGAAGCAGCACAATCCCCAACCACCATTTAAACCACCGCTGAATGTCTTATGTCTTTTTAATCACACTACTCCTCACAGAGGATGACTCTTAGTGTCAAAATTACAGTAAGGTGTGCTGACCCCAATTACTTGACTCAAAGGTCTTGTGCAGAGCTGATTATAGCCACAGCTGGTAATGTCCTTGGACTGTGCAGTGGACAATACATTATTCAGCTGTGATTGATGAGTGACACAGGCCATGTGACGATGTAGTAAAATGTGCAGCAGGAGTTGTGTCCTTGTCCTGTGTATGTGTCGAGGGAGCTGAGGAGAGCTGATAGACTCACCTGGTAGAGCAGTAGCTGTGGCACTCGGAGGACACAAAGCTGCATCCCACCCCACCAGGCACAAGTGTCCTTCAGGGTTTTTAACACACATTTTTGCTTGCATACTCATGGACTAATGCTGCCACACTATTGTTAAAATCATCATGGCAGACATGCTCTCACATATGCTGTACTGATTCATGATGCACGTTTTACAATATATATCTGAGACTAAGATAACTGTATGATTTTGGATGTATTAAAAGATGCACCTTACCTTACTCATTATTATTTAAAATCAACATGCTTTACATAAAAAGCAATCAAGATCAAAGAACAAGGCCATCTTTTCAGTCCCAGAGAATACCATCAAAGAGGAAGAGCCAGACTAAAGGTGCTTTGATTTCCAACAGCAGAAACCTGAAACACACTTAAGAAATATATATGGCCTTTTCTTTTGTTTCAATATTTGATCATTCTTAAAGGGCATTTTGGTCAGTGTAGAAAAGCTCAGACCAACGGGACTGGAGAAAAATCATCTAGACAGATAACACATAGATGACATCAGTGCACATCTTATTAAAGCTGCTTTGATCAATATTTTTAAAACGCCACAGAACCGAATGAGACGTTGCTCACAGTAACAAACCCACAAACCAACCTCTGCAGCTCCCTCTGAGCTCAGTCATGTCTTTCAGCTAAATGTCTTACTTAGACAGCCAGCAGTTTGACAATTTTGCTTATTATGTCACACGCATTAGAAATTTTCAAAAAGTATCAGTAGTAGTCTCTGGACAGAAACAAATAAAGAATAATAATAAATAAACTGAAGGATTGGAGTAACATATCTCATCAGATCAGCAACATGATACACAGATCAGCTTTAACACTGAAGTGAATGAAGTGAATATCATTGATTTTCTTGTAACAGTGCATTCTTAGACTGGGAAACGCTGGGTCCTGGTGTCTATGTGGATGTTACCTTGACAATCATTTTGACTGCCCTCTTATTGTTGCTTTCTTGGCTCACCCCCTCTTTACGACCTCTCCCAGAGTGCTCATTTAGAAAATACTCGAGCAACATGCCAAAGAGGGCAGAGAAGGAAAATTGTTGACCTGGCTTCCAAACTCAAAGCCCAGAGGGGTACATTACAATCTTTAATCAAGAGCGATTCCTAGTTTTCACCACCAGATACTGTACTTCTACGCTTAACCAGTTACCATCTGGAGGGGACAGTGTGAAGTAAAACAAATGCACCAACAAGGAGTGTGTAATGATTTTAATCGTCAGTGTCACATTTGGAATTCTATTGATCAGGTTTCTCATCTAGCACTTCGCTAACTGAAAGAGGGTCAGAGCAGGACAAACTACAGCCTTCACAATTTAGCACACAGTGGAGCCAATAGCTCCCTAAATGAGTTTAAACAAAAATTGACTATTATAACCTTCATGAGGCAAAGATTTATTGAAGGTCTGATGTGTTAGATTGCAATAGTTTTAGCTCAGTGTTCCTAATTAACTGGCAAGTGAGTGTGTATAAACAATCGATTGAGCTCTGCTTCACATTGTGGTTGGAAAGGTCACCTGGCCCTTGGTTTTGGGTTTCTTTTCAATTTCTGTCTCTCTTGAGATCTAAAAAATTGCTCAGGGTTGTATTTTTCTTAAATGCCATTGTTAAATAATCTGTAGAACATCCAAATATGCAGCTGTTTGCCAACAACTACAACAACGATGCACCAGTGTTGTATTTACGGCTTATTTCTACTTGATTGGTTGAAGTAGATTTCCATGACATATATCATAGATCATGTCAACATAACACAAAATGAAATCTGAGCACAACACAAAAAGTGATTATGCATTTACTCAAACAGGAAGTAGAGAAACCTGATTATGAAACTGACAACAGTAGCCATGTGTCAACTGCGATATAGAGATGCTACTTGTGAAACTAACTTTAAGGTTCACTATTTACCTTTCTCATAAATGAAATTGTTTATTAATTGCTCAATGCCCTCAATGAAGTACTAGTAAAGACAAAAATGTGATGCCCAATGTAGCTGAAGAAACAATGCCACGTAAGCAACATCATCCAAATTAATCTATCCTTTAAACACATTATCAATCTCAATAAGCACTTACTCAGTAGTCTGTGTTGACAGTATAACTTATTTGTCCGTGTATGTCTAGTCTGTAATAAGTCATTGCCTTGATAAAGCTAACGAAGGGAAAAGTAGGGCCAAAGGAAAGGAAAAAATTGGGAGGGTGAAACTTTTAATTCCCCTCTGCCATTTCTTTTTGTTTTGTTATCAGTCCACCCAAACTGTTCATCCTGTCGTCTTTGTCTGTGACTTTCTCGTCATTTCCATGTGTTATCTTTTGTGTAACCTTAAGTCAATCCATTGTTCATATGTACACAGAGAAATACACACATACGTGCTCACTACCAAGTTCACATTATTTGCAGTATTCCTCCTTTCACCTTAGCAGAGGCTGTTTACTGTGCAAACACTGTAAGTTAATGACACAGTGACAATTAATTCCACCTGTTCGTAAAGTGTCAATATTATTGCAGCTGAAGCATCTGTGATGAAAATCTATAAAGTGGCAACTAGGAACTCTTCAGGGACAGATATACATGCTTAAAGCTTGTGAGCATGTCTTGGTACTGAAATGATAGCCTGCAGTTTAAGGGAAGACCAAAGAAGACATGTCACTTGCAACGAGGTGATTTGAACAAACATACCTCCCATTATCAGCTGTAATAAAAGCAGCAGATCAAGCAACCTTTATGTCTGCAAAACAGCAGCCAAGCCTTTTTATGTACAATATGTAAAGGTGACAACACGCCCTAAAAGATGTTCACGTGGTATTTCATCATAGTATGTGGTATCATCTTCCTGATTTTTAGAGACCTGATTTATTTGAATATATTATCCACTGCACTGTATTTGCACAAGAAATCTTAAAACAATTGCTGTTATCTGTCTACAGCAAAGAAACAGCAGAGCTTAAGGTTTCCCCTGAGCTTCCATCAGCACAAAAGTTGCACAACGGATGTCTTCTCAAACAGAGAGGCAGCAGCAAGCTGCTTGTAACAGCATTAGTCTCCATGCTTCCACACAGCATGAGAGGGGTGCTGAATGTTAACGCAAAAAGATGTGGTAGCCTTTTAACAAGACTCGGGAGGAAGCATATACCCGACACTCACGTCCTTTGCTTGGCATCAAGGAGATGGGGACGTCACACAGTAAATTGTCGACAGAGCAGGAAACTGGATCCTGTGAAATTTGCATTTTAACAGCCACAGTACACAAAAATGTCAAGAACCAATGCCAGACCAGATGATACACTAAAATTGGGGAAAGGTGACAAAGAGAATATGTTTAGGGAATAGGACTTTTAAACTAGTGGGCAAAAGAAATCACACGAGTAAACTTTTTTTTTTTTTTTTAAGGTAAGTACTGAGAATGCAGCAAGAGCCACTCTAAAAGTGTTTTGATTTGTTTTCCATCAAAGATCACCCTAACAGACAAGAAGCTGTTTGCACTTGATACAGTCAACACCGTATCAGGGTCAATTACCAAATCGGGTAATAAGAAAGGACTTTTATCATACTGCTAAGAGAAACTTTTTTTTTTTTTTATTATTATTATTTTGGAGATTTCATATTCTTTCAGAATTGTCTATTCAGACAGTACAGCACATCATTTAGCTAAATGCTTTTATTTCCTGAGTGATTTTTATTTATTATTTTTTTCTTTTTAGCCATTTGCTAATTTGATCTGAAGCATTACTACTTATTAGGAAATGTGCAGATTCTCATGTGCTCATTAGAATAAATTAATCTTCAATACAGGACAAAGGGGCTGAAGGGCCATAGGTATACAGTATATCCTGAGTTTCATGTAAAAAATGTCTTTGGTGAAATATGTAACTATTCTGGCCAGTACAATACCATCAACAATATATCAGATTTACACTGTAATTATTGAGCTGAGAAGAGAATACCAAAAAAAATCTTCATAGATGAAAAAATATATATATATATATATATGTGTATTTTTTTTTTTTTTTTTACTGTCTGGGTTTTATTCCTCTTTCTTTCCTTAGCCCTAACCATAACCCTAGCCCATGCACTGGAGGTTGTGAGGTTGAGTACTGACCTTCTATTGCTTTAAGTAGCGCATGACCTTGGATGATGGCTTGGAATAGAAACCAAGGAGTCAGTTGTGTTTTGCGTGGCATCATGGGATGGTGAATTGCCCTGCATTAATTCAATCTTACTTCTGAAACCTGAGTTTCTGCTGTTTTAAATAAGAAGTGGCCACAGGGATTCAACATCTCGTCATTTTGAAAATCTGCCACCTGAATGTATAAAATCACAGCTATAAAACACCTCGAGGCTGATGCCATAGCTTTACCGTAGCAGTGTGGTCTTTCGCTTACTATCCAGGACTGAATCTATCTGGACCATTTAATGAAGCACATCATTTAATCATCCTTTAGTCATTATGCAGTTTTGAGACCAACACAAGCATTCATTTATATGAGCTTTGGGAAGAGGGTGAACCCTTCATGGAAAGGTACATGTACACCAGAGGCCAGCACTTACAAACATATACTTGCTGCTCAATGGTGCATTTCAAAGTTTAAATTAATTTCACAAAAACATTCCTCAGTCTATAGCTAGCTAAATGTTAGTTTGTACATATCAAACTGTTATCAGAGGAAGCCTGGGGATCAAACTAATAACTGAAGTAATAATCTTATGTCTGTGGGCAAAAGCTTGCTAAAATCGCAAAGCAGTATGAAATAAGGCAAAATCTGTAAACTACATAACTTCAATTCAAAACACAGGGAATGGTGTGATTTAAAAGGAAACATAATGGTATAAATAAAATAAAATAATTAATAAGGTAGAGAGTCCAAATAGTCACACATTAGAGGTGTAAAAATGTAAAAAAACAGAGATTGAAAACAAAATCAAACTCTAAGCATGGGTGTATATCAGTGTATGCTGTATTTTATAGAGAACATATTTTTCAGACTTCTTTGTGCTCAAACTCAGACATTGTACTGCTTTTCCTTAAACCTCTGCCCTCACGCTAGAGAACATCTGCTCTCACTTTCTCATGTGTGCACAAATTTCTTCCACTCTAATCTGAATTGCTGCTGTTGCTCTGTGTACGAGTGAAATTTTTACTTTTGAGTTTCAATTTTTCCACTTTTGAATTGCACAATTTCATTTTAGTGACATGTAACTATTCACAATATGGAAAAAGGTAACTTGCAAACAAAGTTATTAGACAGTAAATACTGAGCCCATGAGCACATGACTGGACATATACGTCCGGTCTGTCACGGTTTTTACGCAACAGCAACAATAACAACAACATACGAGTAGATGCTCATAAATTCTTAATATCTGAGAGGTTTGGGGTAAAATACATCATATAAACATACAGTTTTGTATACTTTGGGATTCAAGACCCTTATGTCAGTCCTTTTTACTTTAATTAAGAGAATAGATTTTTTTTTAAAGACCTGGTCAGTCCTACAATGTCTAGATCCTCTTTAGATTCATCTTGAGGAGCTTGCTAAACAGAAAACAGCTTTCACTGGTATAGATAATCCTTTTTGACATGTGGATCATCTGATTATACAGTAATCATCTGGAAAGGGTGTGATGATGTAATATAAACGTACCCACAGGGTCAGGGCTTTTTTCATTGTTACTAAACCCTGTAGCAAGCTAACATGCAGGAGTTGTCTGAGTACAACACTGCAAAAACAGCCCTTCTCAAAATAAGCCTAATTTTCCTATATACTGATATTCCTTATTGAGCTAAAGGAAATCTGCCAGTGGAGTAAGAAAAATTGACTTGGCTAGAATCCTTACACTAGACACTAGTATTAGATATATTTTTCCTGAAACAAGATAATTTTTTTTTTACTTTATTTAACTAAATAGGAAAATAATCTAGCCAAGCATTGTTTTTGCTTGACCAGATTATTTTCCTATTTAGTTAAATAAAAAGACTAATTTTCTTGAAACAAGGTATTTTTTACTTTCTTAGAAACCAGTTTGCTGTTTGAAGCCAGTTCCTTCACTACAAAAAAGGGAATGTTTGTACTAACGGTGTATCTGAGATAAAGGGGACTGTCTTTATGTGGAACAAAGCACATCTGCATTCAAGCATGAGGTTTCTGACTGTGACCACACAATTTTAAAGGAAAACAGTACAATATCCGAGTGTGAAAATGAAGAACTCTGCTTTCAGACTGAAAAAGAAAACTCTTGATTTAAAAAAAAAAAACACTAACATGCACCCTCAAAAATATACACAGCATCACACCGAGGGCAGTAGTGACAGGACCAATCACTATTTCAAGTGTTGGACATTCCACATTTCTAGAGCTCAGCTGTTCAACACTCTTGATTGTTCAGCTACATTTGCAATCCACTTTGTTTATCAAAGCGTTGGGCTGAAACTGTTTTTTTTTTTTTTTGCTTTTTGCTTAGTTTGTTAAACATCTTGGAATGGATAAGAGAGAGGGGCATTAATCAATGACAAAACAGAATGTGGGACAAGGGCAAAAAGTATAAGAACCAAAGGAACTGAAACATAGGTAGGTAGGTAAGTGGGAGATTGCCTGCACCTGTCCACTGGATGCCACTGTGGAATGGCCACTGGTGTGGCCGACCCTCCGAACGCCACATATTTATTTATTTTTATACAGATATTTGGATATTTTGGCACCACGTTTATATACTTTTGTACCTCTCCTCTCTCCTTCAACCTCACTGTCCTGTCTCCCTCATTATCTCTTCCTTTAATCGGCTGTCTACTGGCAGGAGGGTCCCCCTTACTGAGCCTGGTCCAACTCAAGGTTGCTTCCCAAGAGGGAGTTTTTGTCTTACCACTGTTAGGCGTTGCCATGTGATCAGGGCTCATGCTCTGGGTTTCTCAGAAGTGCCTAGAGACAGCTTTGCTGTAAATAGATGCAACATAAATAAAATTAAAAAAAAAGGTATATAAGCAGGTGAGTATCCAGGTGCATAGGTATGTATGCACAAAGCTGATAACCTCAAACCAGAAAGAGTGATGTTTGTGAATGTCTTTGAAATAGCATCATCCTTATTCTAATTCTATTCTAACCTTTTACCATATTTTTTAAAAATGTGTTACAGGACTTGAATGCAAAAATGAATGCATATTAACAAATAAAATAAGGCTGATGAGGGAAAAAAAATTAAATATCTTGGCCTTGTTCCTTCCTCTTTTTTCTTGGTCATTTCTTTGGGGTTGTGGCAGACTTTAACATTTAATCTTTAACATTTTTAACCAAGGGGAATGTTTAGTCTGGAACTACATTTTACATTCAGCTTTTTTTTCTAAGATTTAGATTTTTTGGACTGAACACATTCATCAATATGTTCAGTTCAGAAACAAGCTCAGCACCCTTTTCTCCTGCCTCAAGCTAAACAGACCTCCCACCCTCACTTGACCCACAGCTTCCCTGTCACAGCTCAGCTGTTTCATCTTCCACCTCAGTCGTGGATCTTGCTGCTGCACGATTGCTGTCTACAACCACATTGGGAGATCCTGGCCCACCCTCTACCTCCGTCTGCTGTCTGTCTGTCTGTCTCTAGTCCTGAAAGCCAGTGCTGACCAGCTATGTGGGATTCTACAGCACCTCTTCAACCTCAGCCTGAGCCTAGAAAGGGTTTTGGTGCTGTGGAAGACATCCTGCCTTGTTCCAGTGCCAAAAGCATCTCATCATGGGATACATGGAAATCCTAGATGCAGCTGAATAAGCAGACAAGCATCTTCCAGAACCCCCTGCAATTTTCTTATCCTCATGGACTTGGAGTTGAAGATGTCATCATACACCTGCTTCAGCGAACCCACAGCCATCTGGCAAGGCAGCAGCACTGTGAGGGTCATGTTCTTCCATTCCTCCAGTGCCTTTAACACCATACAGCCGCTTTACGACTCAAGAAAGTCACAGTTGGATGCCTCCACAATCACCTGGATTTCTGACTACCTTACAAACAGACCACAGTTTGTAAGATTAAACAGCTTCTGTAGCAGCACAGGAACACCACAGGGGACTGTACTCTCACCATTCCTCCTCTTCTCTGTGCACGTCAACACTTCCAGAACAAGTCGGAGTCCTGTCATCTGCAGAAATACTCAGATGTCTCTGCAGTTGTGGGGTGTTTCGGACAAGAGAATGAGGACAAAGAACTAGTGGACCACTTTGTGGTATGCTGTGGAAACAGTCATCTCATCTTAAATGTGAATAAAACAAAGGAGATGATTGAGGATTTTAGGAAAACCAGGATAACGTCAAAAAGTATTTTCATTATGAGAAGAAGTGGAGGTGGTGGAGGAGTACAAATACCTCAGTGCTCATCTGGACAACAGACTGGACTGGAGAGGCAACACTGATGCTGTTTATAAGAACAGAGCAGACTTTACTTCTTAAGGAAGCTTAGGTCCTTCAGTGTTTGCAGCC
>JBAMYA010000024.1:13018887-13040079 GCA_037176975.1 Arrhamphus sclerolepis | reverse complement strand
TCAGTCAAAACCAAAATAAAAGCTTATCTGTAATGAGACAGAACATAGCTGAACTCAGGTTTTATCATGAGAAAGAAGTAGAGAAGATCAAATTTCCAAATAGCCTTTTTTATGTTAAACCCTTTTCCCACAAGACAGAGAGGGGATTCATTAACCAGACCACCAGCTGCCCGCACATCTCTACTGTATGTGCTTCCAGCAAGACAGCCAAAGTAGATCCTGTTGACTGGTGCAATGTCACCAGAAGAGAAAGTGCTTTTTATTATCATTATTATTATTCCTTTAGCAGGAAATGCTATAAGAAAAAGACAGAGCGACTGATACTGTTGTTGCCATGCTGAGAATTCCACTCTGAACTTTTTTTTTCTAATAAAAAAATTATGGGCTTTGAGGTGAGTTTTGGTTCAATAACTTGACAAGCCAAAAGGTAATAAAACCCCAAATGATTCAGTTGCACAGAGGAACACTGTCATGATGAAATATTCATGAGGTAAATGTTATTTAAGGCCAGAGCAGAAGGGTTATGTTAAACAGGTGCAAAGCAACTTCATAATATGTGACTGAAAAATATATTACTGGTAGGGAGTGTATTTAAATTGGATGTCAGGAGGAAGAGAGCTGCATGTATGAAACTATATATTTAGACAGCATTGCCTTGCATCCTTGCGTGTGTTTAAGGTGAAATTCGCCCCCTCCCTACATGGCAAACCCACATTCAAAGACACAGGAGGCAACTGTTGTGTTCGGCTTCTTTAGCAGTGTTTGAGTGCGAGTGTGCGTGAGAAAAAATTTAGAGGAAAAATATATAATGTTCAGCTGAAACATTAGACAAGAAGACAATCAGAAAGAGAGGCTTAAATTGTGCTTACCTGTCAAAAGTAACGCCACCGACTGAAGTACCAAGATCTGGAACATGTTTCTTCGAGCCGTCAGAGAAAAATAAATCCTTCAAAATGTATATACAAGTCGAAATGTCTTAGCTGGAGAAATATCCTACACGAAGCATTATTAATAAAAATTTGGCAGGACAGACGTCAATATCATGCCTCATCCTGGAAATAATCTTGCTGTTCAAATAACAATTCTAAATGCTTTCCGATGAGTTTCTTAATGATTTGATTTTGTCAAAATATATATTATTTTAATTGATGACAGAAGACAGAGAACTTGCGTTTCACTTTTCTCTCATTTTAAAGTGTAACAGTTCGCGTGACTCTTTAAGTGTTTAAAAGCACAATAAAGCGGCTGCTGTGATGCATTTTCACTACAGTAAAAGTCTTTTCAATCGTATCCAATACGAAGAATAAAAGAAAATGGCACGGCCAGCATGAAAATGTAATCAATCCTGTCCTCAGCTGGTCAGTTCTGCTGCTTTCTCTCTTCCGCGTCACCAGATTCGTGAACTTGGCTGCGATGAAGTGCGTAAAGTCCGCCACTTCGGGACGAAGAGAAGTACCTCCAGTACGATGTTATGCATAGTGAAACATGTAAAAGTAGCAAACTTCAAGACCCACCACCGGGCACCTTAAATCCGCACAGATGCAACCTTGTCGTGTCGGGAAGTCCTGTGCACAACTCCAGCAGTAACAGCAGAGTGCGCGCGAGCGGCTGTTCGCACGTCACTTCTGATTAGACTTTACTACCAGGTGGTTGAGGGTTTCTGCGAAAGTCCGGTTTCAAGCCTTCATCTTTCAGTGTTTATGTAGACAGACTCGAGGCTGCAGAGTCAGAAGCTTACGCCTTGGCAGCCTGTCCAATGCGCGTCGAGAGAAACGGAGGGGAGGAAAATAGTGACAGTAACTGCCAGAGGCGTCCTTCGCCGCAGGAACATCACATCCTACTGATGATGTTGACAATGACACATATTTGATGGAACTCTTTCAACCACTTTTACTCACCATACACCAAAAGCTGTTAATGCTGTTCATACTAAGCCAGAATTGACAAACTGCGTTTTTACGCACAGCTAGACTCTTAGTAGAAATGATTTTCCCCACGGGCACCGTTGCTCTCTGCATGCAAAAACAATTCATTTAAAAGTTATTGTCGGCGTTTGTCGGACAGGTCTAACTGACTGCATGATTGCGCCACTTGGCAGGCACCAGCGACCCCGTGTGGTATGGGAACTCAAATGAATAATTAGGAGTCGCTGGAGTATGGAAGGGGACAACTGACGCTATCAATTCAGTCACTCATTCGAGCAATTTCTTGCACTTATTTTTAAACAGTATTATCAAACACTTTCTCCTGAGCCATCTTTATTCAAGCATTCCTTATGACTTTCAGACACAAAGGTCATATAGTCCATTCAACCTCAAACAGCAGCTTTCTCTCAAGTATGTGGAAGCCTTTTAATTTAACAAAATGAGCTACTTTGTGTGATTGGAATGACTTTTTGTAAGTTACTGCAGGCTAATAAAGTTCAGCAAACTGGGCCTGCCATCTCAGCTTTAATGCAAATATCTTATATAAAGATTTCAATGATTTTTCACCTCACTTTGTTTAAGTCCTTCATCTGGATTGTGAAACACACAGATGAATGCTGCTGGTGAATTCATGAGAGCTGAACGCACCTCATGAAATGTAAAGTGATGCATTTCTGGTGATTGATTAAAGCGTATGCTGAAATATTTTTATTCTTGAATTTTATTTATCTATTTATTGATGGTGTGGTGACAGAAAGGTTGGGGGAAAAACACCCATAAACACAAAATACAGAGAAATCTGATGAGTCCCGCTACTGCAGAATCTGTCTGCCAGTTCTTTTACCGTATTTGGCTGTTCATCAGTCAAATATTGCTCTAAGAAATTTTACTTAATGTGATTCATTCTTACAAAACTGCACAAAGCACGGGGATCATACACTTTATGGCTTTGCAGCTTTCAACCCTTTTCATAAAAGTACATGCTTTTAGTTTGTAACATATTTCAGTCAATTTCGATGAAAGTTGGCACAGGTAAGAGTGAAGCTGCAGCCACTGGTTTTGTTCTATTTTTAAATCATTCTTTCTGATTCATTTCAAATTCCAAGCCAAGCTTTTACCTCCCCTTAAATGTGCACTATTTGATCCTTGGAAACAAGTTCCCTCTTATATACAGCTGCAAAAAGCATTAAAGATGCAAGGGACAGACGTGTTGATGTAGAGCTGTCACTTCACTTGCTGTAATGGCAGACTGGAACGTCACTCACACAAAGGCTGCTAGATGTCCAAAAAATCACCCCTTCTATGGCTCAACGCTCAGTCAAATCCCACAAAGCCCACACTACAGTGAGGCCCATTCAGCTGCTGGAGAGCAGAGCCAGCACCAGACAGAACTCAAGTGGATTTAGTTACATGCTCTGTAGCTGTAATTCATTAAAAAAAAAGCTGACCCCCTCTCAAAACTGCACATGGTTAATCCATTTCCTGGACTAAATTACCTACACATCTGCTCCTGTTAAAACTCGCACACATTCATCTCCTTGATGACAATACAACATGGGAACATGGGAATTTTCAAAACAGGGCAAATGCCATTAAATGATAATTAGATAAGAATCAAAAATGCAGGTGATTGTTTATTGACCAATAAGCTATTTAAATCTGCACATCTTTCTGAAGACAAATCTTCAAACTTTGATGTTCGTAGAAGGGTCCCAAGTCTTTGATGTCTTGAAAATCACCTGAAAGCTTTCATGCCCTAGACCATAGACTGAGATGCCAAACACGTATACATACTACTTTGGGTTATACTTTGGAGTATTTTTGTTTCCTCCCTCAGAGGATACACATTGACTGCCAAGACAAGAAAAAAAAAAAGATTAAAAAAAAAGAAAAAAGAAACAACTATTGCAGATGAAGCATGCTGGACTATACAAACATATTGAACACTACAAACCCTTTTCCAAAAGGTTGGGACATTGTGTAAACTGGAAAGTCTAAATAAAAATACAATGATGTGCATGTTTCATGAAGTCATATTTATTCACAATATAACTTCGGAATCATATCAAATCTAAAAAAAAAACTGAGGGTCTTGAAGAAAAAAAAAATGTTTCAAATTTGATGCCAGGAACGGGTTTCAGAGTTAGACAGAATTTCAGATTTTGATTTGCCTCATCATAGGACAGTTTTTAACTTTAAATGAGTCTCGGCACAAAGAAGATGGTGTCGTTTGTGGATCACATTGAACTATGATTACTTCTTTGCAGAGAGCTTTAAACTGCATTTGTGGAAGGCACGGAAATCGGAGCCCATGCTAAAACGAATCATGTCCTCTTTTTAATCTTTATTTAATAGTCCTGCCTAAGATCCCAGAGTTCATGTTCATCCAGTACTGATTTCACAGGTTCCCAATATTATACTGCAGATTTTGAGAAATTCAAAGTCTTCACAGTTGTACTCTGAGGAACATTGTTTTGAAATCATTTCCTCAGTTTTAGGTGTAGCTTTTTGCAGATTGTTTAACCTCTAGCCATCTTCACTTATGAGACTCTGCCTCTCTAACATTCTGTTTTTCATACCCAAACCGTTGCCAATTACCCTAATTAGTTCAGTTCTGTTAGTTCTGTTTCTTTTTAGTGCCATTATATTTTCCATCCTTTTAGTGCTCCTGTCCTACTTTTCTTGTAAGATGTGTTATTGCCATTAAATTTAAAATGACCTATTATTAGTTCTGTTTTCTGTGTTTTGTTGTGAATAAAATATGGATGTCTGAGATTTGCAAATAATAACCTTCTGTACTTTATCTTTTTTTATATTTTTAGAAAGCATCCTGAATGTTTTTGGATTTGGGGTTTCAAAGACAGATGATCTGACCTCCATATATCTCACCATCAATCAAGGTATTACAATTGAACGCAAATAACTTTTTTTTTAGTAGTTTTTTTTCTGCATTTAACTGTCTTTTTTAAAGCAATTTGTGTTATATTATAACACAAATGTCTCTAGAAATTGGAAGAGGCTTTTCTTCCACTTTGACCCCAAGGGCGTATGGCGTTCTCTGTATTATACATAATGATCCTTCCCTTGTGGTATTCTTCATCTGTGACCTTAACCAGCCTCGGTAGCTTGTCCTCTACTTACTTGGTAGACAGGTGGCCGAAATTCATCACCACCTTTCATTCTCCTCCTCTGGCCAATCTGATCAATGATAGCATTAATAATAACGGCTGCCGAGTGCCCTGTCGCCCTCTGTGCCTCACCTGCTCCCGGCCAGCACAGATTACCACCAGCCATCCACAGCCCATTAAAAACTGTATTTACTTATCAACCTCTCTGGGGCCGTCACTCTGTTTTCAAGAGTGATGCCCAAAGGGCCAGCAAAGAGTGACCTTCCTATAGGCCCCTGCAATGTAAGTCACTCGTCCCAAATGAGTTCCCGCCTAAACGCTATTGACAGCAATGCCAGTACAAAATCACACTGAAAACAAAGCAAGGAAAAAAGACGCTGTTTATTGGAAGAACAAACAATTTTGTTTAATCAACTGTGGAACATTTCAGAGAAATAAACATGTTAGTTTTCTGATCAAAAGTTAAGGAAAAAGATTAAACGTCTCTTGTAGGCTGCTATTAAATATGGAGCCGAAAATAGCAGCAGATTTGTACAAATATTGGTAAGATGGGTTATGAGCTTGATTTTGTAATTTACATGCACATATATACATGTCATGTTTGTTTGACCTGTGGAGACACCTAGATGTGAAATATAAAGCACACAACTCCCTGGCTTGTCAATGTCGTGAATGCCATGCAGGCCGGTCAGCCATAACGTAATGACTCCTGACAGATAATGTGAGTAACACCACTGATCTTGTTACAATGCAATGTTCTTCTGGGAAACATGCATTCTGGCATTTACATTTATGTTATTTTGGAACTTACCATCTACCTAAAAACTGTCCATAGACCAATCACTCTCCCTAACATGACAACATCATTCCTCTACATGCTGGCCTGTTCCAGCAGGTCAGCACTGGGGCCCTCAACAATCTTTTTTGGAAGTTCTTGAGAAAGAAAGAAAAAAAAAAAAACACAACAAAGGTGTTCATTTGGTCTTTAAGCTCTCCAAATACGGATCTGATGGGACCTGATGGCATCTGTGGGAAGCAATCTCCATCCACGGAAGCCACACAACCCACAGAGCCCATAGCAACTCTCTTTAGAAGCGTCCATGAAGTAAATTGGCTCCCAACATCTCTGCAACCTTTGTAGACGCCTTTTGCGCATACTGTGCTGTAGAAACCACTGTCTCAAAGCTGAACTTCAATACATGCATCTGCAAAGGCAAAGAATTTCTCTTTGTCACACTTGGGTTAACCGCAAATGTGTCATTGTGTTTGACTGACAGCTGAGCAATCATGATAGTATAAATGGGACAAGGTGAACTCTCCTCATTCTTCTTTACACAGACATTTATTTCTTATCAGCTAGAATGTGTCATGGTCTACTTTGGGTGTGCTTAACTTCCTCTGACCTTTAAAAGGGCTGATTATTTCCATCCACAATCTTCAGTTTGCAATACGCTGCCAGCACAAAAGGGTATTCTAGACATGCTGGCCTGATAATTCCAGCTCCCAGTACAGCACTGAGGGAACCGAAACCACAATGCTCCTCCGCTCTATTATCATCCGACTGCCTCCATCCTCACCTTCACCGCTGGTAGGTTGTTCGACCACCTTTCACCTCAGAGGAGTGCAGCTTTTTCACAGACGGAAGTGTATGCTTAGAAGGACTTTGTGTTCACGGTAATTAACTTTTCCTTTATGCATCACCCTCCGGGGACAAATTACAGAGCTTTGCATAGCCCAAAGTACTTTAGCTGGGTAAACCTCCTTGGTGTGAGGAGACTCCCTCTCCTACAGCTCCCTATGCTATGTGATGAAAAGAAACTAAATCCAAAGGGAACCGACAGGTCTAAAAGTTTAATAGATTTTTATTCTACTTATCATCTCCGCAATCAGAAGTTCAAGGGGGTCACATCTATCATCCAGGGAACAAATAATAGTCTTATTGTATCCTGCTTCCTCTCAGCTCAGGAGCAAATGCGAACCAGATAAATAATGGCCTTGTTTCAAGAGAGGCTCAATCTGTTGCCAACGATTTCTGGGCAACAAAGTAATTTCGATACTGTTCTTTCTATTGATAAATGAGGCCAAAATTTAATATAGAGCCAATATACTTGTATGGGGTATAGGAATGGAGCTACAGTTATCTTCTTTTTCTCTCTTTGCTTCCATCTCTCCATCCATGAAAAAATGAGATGTCAGAAAAAGAACAAACAATATAAAGGGTGATTTCTTTTTCTTTCTCTTTTTTAATTTTTTTTTTTTTTTTTTTGGGACAAAACTCTAATCCTAACTGCCACAATTGCTGTTTGATGCGTATCATCCCATAAGGAGCTCACCTACAATTTCAATAGTTGGTTAAGTTGATGTTTTTTGTTTTGCTTTAAGCTTGAAAATAGTAAAAGAAGTAAATTAATCAACACACCAAACCAGACCAGTTGTTCTAATGACAGTGACAGTTTCTGTAAGACCAATTTAAAAGCCTGTGTTTTGATGTCCACATGCAGTACTTTGTGAACAGCAGGGACACTGAGTGACTCACACTGAGGTCTGCAAACTTCCCCAAGAACATGCTTTAATGCTGAGTTTGAGACCTCAGAGGGGAACCTCAAGTTGAAATGTGCTTTTTTTTTTCCCTTTCAAGGTCTGATGCCGGATGTGCAGGACCACCTGCTGTTCCTGTCGTCTAACAAGAAATTGTATGCTCCTGGGACCACCTGGTGACACTGGCAAAAGGAGATTGCCTGCTTCACCGGGGAATCCTGAAAGGTATGCGCACAAAGACTTAAGAACTTTTCACCTGCAGTTTTGTCAAGAAAAAAAAAAAAGGTTAAGTAGATTATTCATGACTACATGGTTAGAAAATCATGGCATTAAGTATGCTTGGGAAGTAGCAAAAGAGGCTTGGAGAGATTATACATAAAGTGCCATCCTTTCAGGGAACAATGCTTTATTGATTGGGTTACTTGGACGTGAAAACAGTAATTAAATTGAAAGTGACAAAATTAGAATGAATCAAAGTTTGATTAAACTACTTCATTCTGTTTTCCAGCCCAGAGGAGAAGCTCTCAGTATGTCAAATAGAGTATCCCAGCTCTGCTTGTTTGAGAGTCAACCCACGTCCACATTTACACAATGGGTTATGTTTGATTTCATGCGTGCTTAAAACCATTTACTGATGCATGTGCTGTACAATAATAGTTTTGCTCTCGGGAATGCAGACAGTCGTCTTGATGCCAGTGCTGCAATGCTGCCACCTAGAGACAGAATATGTAATCAGCAGCCATGCTGGCAGATTTTTTTTTTTTTTTTTTATTTAACAAATACATTTGAGGTTAAGCTTTTTTTCTTACACTCTGTTTCTACACCATACATACATTGTGTGCTTCGAGAAATGTTGATGTTAGGCTGAAGAAAAAAAAAAAAAAAAAAAAAAAAAAAAAGAAAACCAATAAAACAATAAAAGAAACTATACTTTTGAAAGTTTCAGCATAAAAATGAATTATGCTTGGCTGCCTTTGTGTTTCTTCTATTTTCCTATGATTTACCTTTACCTTTTTAAAAAGAAAAAGTACTCTAAAATCCTAAAAAGGAAATGCTGCTTGAACAACTTGTATTCCTCAGCAAGACAATTGCATCAACAGATATATGACACAGTGTATCAGCCACAGCATATGTCGGCATTAAAATGCACTTCTATTTCACATATCCTTTTAAAATAAGACACACATGTGTGAAAAATGACATCATGTAAGAGAGGCCTCCTGCTTTTCAAAGCAAGCCATCTGTCACCAAACCCAGACACGGCAGGGGTTTATTTGCTGAGCAGGAGAAAGCCGACTGTTACAAACCAGATGCTGTTGGGATAATGGAGTAGTTGTCAAAAAATATGAAATCTAAATTCATACGATGCTGTCACACACTGTTTTGCCATATGGACAAACGAGAGGTTTTTAGAACAGCTGGCACTGTGGTAAAACTGTTTGGTGTTCAGACATAACATTTCAAATACAAATCAATTATTTGATCTCTGGATGAAGCTACTGTGTTCAAAATGTGAGAAAAAAAGGCAACTTAGTGTCAGAAAGACTAAAAAGTTTGAACAGGGCACAACAAAAGCTGAGATGGTGCATCTTATAATAAGTAACTTAAATGACAACAGGTCTGTAACATTGTTAGAGCACTCTGGTAAAGACTGTTTAGGCAAAGAGATCCTGAGAGAATCCTGCAAATGCCCTTTATCAATATGAATGTGTAAAGTTTTTGGGATCTTCAATCATCTACACACAAAAAGTTATTTTTAATATTAAATACATACAAAGAAGTTCCAGAAAGTTGAGCACAGCTGAAACTATAAATCATGGAAGACTGAAAAATAGTTTAACCTTGGCACAGCTGGCCTCTTTTGTTCCAAAATGTTTAAAGAGTTATTAAAATATGTAAATACAAAATTAAGAGGTGATGCAACAGTGTGTTAAACAGACCTCTTTGTCAAATATATACAACCTCAATTCCAAGAAAATTAGGATGCTTTATAAAGCATAAATAGAATCAGAATGCAATGATTTGCAAATCTCATAAACCCATATTACACTATGATTAGAATACAAAAAATACATATCAGATGCTGAAACTTAGACCTTTTTACTACTTCATAGAAAATAGCTCATTTTAACTTTGCAGCAACACATCTAAAAATGTTGAAACTGGGGAACAAAAAGCTAAAAAAGTGTAATTGGCACATATCAAAACAAATGGAGGAGCATTTGACAACTAATTAGGCTAATTGGGTCAGTAACATGACTATATAAAAGGAGCATTTCAGAGAGGCAGAACCTCTTGTAAACATGTTGATCGTGTTCAACAATCTGTGACAAACTCCATTTAAAATTAGAGGGATGATTTCAGATAAAACTTTCTTCAATGTAAAATTTATTTTACGCTCTCTTACGACTTTGAAGATATCACCACCCACAACACATAATATCAAGAGATTCAGTGAATCAGGAGGAGTGAGCAAAGGGCAAGGATGGAGGTCAAAACTGGATTAACTTGACTGTCAACATTTAAAACAGACATGATTGCATGGGCTCAGGAACACTCCTAGAAATCACTTAAACTGATTACATGCCTCAGCCAGCATCTTCACAAGGTGTTTTGCCTTTGTTCTGGGGTTGATGCACACATTTTACATGTAAAAGGAATAAAGGAAGTTTATCTATGTGACACAGAATCTGTGTCCTTCTTGAGCAGTATGATAGCTGGACGTTCCCATGGTGTTTATACTTGCGTATCATTGTTTGAACAGATGAACATTCAGCCATCTCGAAATTGGACCCAAAGATAAACCAAACTTGTGGAGGTTCACAGATCTCTTCCTGATATCTTGGCTGATTTCTTTTGGTTTCTACATCATGTCACATGATGAAGCAGTTTGTTTGAAGTGTTTCCAGAGTTGTTTTGCAAAGATTTTTCCTGCATGTCCCTTCATCTAACCGTCCTGTGTGGAATTACCTCATTGGATGGGTTGGTCAAGTTTTTTGTATTTTTGTTGTTGTTGTTGTGTTTTTGTTTGTTTGTTTCCTGGCGGAGGTGGGGGGAGGGGGGCGTGGTATTGTAATACTGTTTACGGTTCTTCACCGATTTCCAAGACAGATACCAATGTAAAAATACCGCTGTAATGTTTTTGATTAAACTAAATACATCTGCCAGAAACTGAGTTGGCAGCATTGTAAATGTCATAAACTCTTGAACTCTTGACAGCCTGCTCAGAGACATCTCTATGAAACTAAGAGTAGACGCTGCCCTACAAGCAACCCAACACTTCTGAGCAAACCTTACTTTCCGCTCTCTCTCTTTTTTCTTTTTTTTTTTTACCCTTTTCTGCTCTTTTTCTCTCTGTCACTCTTTATTCATATATTATATGCCCCTTTATACTATTGTTGTGTCCGTGGGGAAAAAAGCTCTGCATTTTGATGTTTTATGCAAATGTTCACCTTTCCAATCAATTTCTATAGTCTTAGACATATTATAACAGTACATAAGTCAAAAAGATGCAGCACCATAACTAACATTTATTCCCACTGGACTCGAAAATAGAGAAAGAAAAATATAATACATTATTGTATGAGTGTGTTTGGTGTATGGTGGGAATTTTTCATTGTGAATATGTTATACAATAAATAAATATTTACAAAAAATGTTGGCAACTTACCATCCTTGCCTGACTGATGAACGAGTACCAGTGCCAGGTCATTTTCGCGCGCGCGCGCACACACACACACACACACTGTACTGAATTACTGACGTACTGAATTACTGATTGATAACTATGATTAGATGTCGTATGAATTTCATACACTCTCTTAGACGACAAAACTGTGCGTAACTTCATGCATTTCTGATTTTCTTGTTTGTTTGTTTGTTTGTTTTTAGCGGAGAGGAACCTTCGTTATTGTTGTGGTTTAAATGGGAATAAAATAAAGGTGGGACTTGTGCACCAGCTTCCTGTTTTTAAATAAATACGCTTGTCGCGAGAACCTGTCAAGTTGAGTTTCATAATTCCGTATAGTAAGTTATTTCCATTTTGTTTATTAAGTTGGCATTTAATAGAATGACTCATTTACCAAGCGACACTAGATGTTACTGTAACATTAGACGTACGTGTTACGTTTTTCTATTTTTTTTTTTTTTTTACCTTCTCGAGACCTAAATAAGGTGACTTGTCATAAACGAAGCAGCCATGCACTGTCAGTCCAATAAAAATTTAAAGAAAGAATACATTTAAAGTTTGAAATGTAAACTATTAAGGACAGTGTTGTACATATCAATGGTCCATTTGTCAGCTGGACATCATCAGACTCACATTTTTCCTGTCACATCCTCAGTTCTTTCAGCCAGTCCTCAGTCCCTTCAATACGTCCTCAGTTCCTTCAGTCTCTCGTCAGTCCTCAGTCCTTTCAGTCTGTCCTCAATCCCTTCAGTCTGTTCTCACTACTTTCAGTCAGTCCTACAGTCTGTACTCACTTCCTTCAGTCTGTTCTCAGTTCTTTCAGTCTGCTCTCCTGAGTCCTTCAGTCAGTCTGCAGTTGTCCTCAGTCCCTGTCTTTTTCTTTTTAGGTTTTGACATAAAGTGTTGCTCTTATAAAGAGCCATGCCTTTCCTCCACGGGTTTCGGAGGATCATTTATGAGTATCAGCCGCTGGTAGACGCCATCATGCGTGTTGTTGGGCTGGAGGAAGGAGATGGCAGTCACGAGAATAGGTAAAGTTGACAATATAAGTATTTTGTGATCAATCTTTGGATTGCAGAATCTCTTTGATGTTCCTGTTCAGTTAAAAAAAAACAAAAAAAACTCCCCTCATAGGATATAACTGACATTTGCTTAAATAATACTTAAAATTAGTTTCAGGAGAGACACCATTACAGCATCAACCTTGGAAAGTAGCCCATTAAAGTTTATTATATGCTCCTTTTCATATAGGCAGTGTTGTGTAATTCTGTGCTGTCAATGCCACTGCTGGTGCAGGATTTATATGTCTAAAACGAGTTGTTTCTCTTTTCCTTCTGTGCATGTCAGAATTCCTGAGGATGAGGCTGGTCGGTGTAGCTCTCTAGTGGAACTTCTAGAGCAAGAGTCCCAGTCAGAAGTGTTTGTGGAAGGCATCAGCTATGCACTATTTAAAGTGGCAGAGCGTGGACTAGTGTATGCAGCTAAAATACTCCTACGCTATGGGGCTGATATTAACTTTGAAGGTAAGTTTGTTTGTTTTTTCTATTCTTTTTTATTAGTGTTGGCTTTCAGCTGCATTATTGAACATTTAATTAAAAGCTTTGCCAAAAAGAGGAAAAATGTTTTACTTAAGTTGAATCCTTGCTCTCGCTCTGACAGTGTTTGTTGATTAGGTTTTGTCCCCTTTATGAAATATGTGCAGTACAGTCAATGAGAACTGTTCACTTAGTAGTACAGATTCTACAACAACACACCATTTGTTTGAAACAAAAGTATAGTTCATTATGCTAGATAATATTTGACTGTTAGAATTTCCCACATTAAGGATGACACATGGACCACAGAAGTCTCAAAATGTTGCTTGTTCCTGACTAAGGATCCAGACTTACTAATCCTACAAAATAAAATGAAGGTCAGGCCAAATTGCATCTTAAAAGGTAATTTTTAAAAATGTAATTTCATTAGTTCAGCCTTTATAAGGCTAAACTAATGAAAGCCTTTATAATTGTGTGTCTTTACGTCAGGAAGGAAACACACCACAAAGGGAAACAAAGTTATTAAAAACTAATAAAAAAATTCTTAGGTAGGCTTGTGCATAGCTACAGTTATTTTCATAGAAAAAATAATAATTTATTGTGTGAAAAATGTGGAAGAGTTCATTCTTCCATAGGTTTATGTATGGTTTTGGGTCCTGATAAGAAAAGAAAAAAGTTTTTCTTTTGTTTGTAATGAAAATTTAATGATCCATGCTATATAAAAAAAAAAAAAAAGAGAGAAAGGAAAAAAAATGCAATGGGAAGTGCTGTTATGCGTCACTGTTTAGATGAAATCTTCTAGGACTGAGCCAGACTCTGCTGTGGGGACCCCTTGTGGCTTTAGACGTGTGCTTCCTCAGGGACGTAATTAATGGATTTTTGTAGACGTCTTCATTCATCTCTCGCATTTCTCGAATGCCTCTCTCCATTAAATTAACTCTGACAAATTTTCCAACATAGCCGGCCAAAGTGTTCCAGTTCCGCTATAATTTTGTCTGGTATTTGGCATTCTTTTCTTTCATGTTTTAAAAATAGACCATGAGCTTTCTAACAACCACTGAAGCGTTTATTTTGGTGACTATCGATGTCTAGTGCAGCTTTTCTGTTGCTGACATTCTCTGTACTTGTCAGATGCCAGAGCTACCAATGTTCTGTAGTTTGTGTAGTTTTTCAGTACATTTTAATGACAGTGGCATATTAAGTTGTTAATGTACATTTCAGTTACATGTAATCTCTGATAAAGACTCTATTTGATGAAGATGGACTTTTTTTTTTTTAAATATTCTTAAGATCCAGTGTCATACTACAACCCACTGCATATAGCCGTGTTGAGAAACAGGCCACACATGGTGAGGCTGCTGGCTGGACATGGAACAGACATTGAAAAGAGGGACAGGGTGAGTAATCAAATATCTGATTCCCTTTTTAGCCTCACTCAGTCCTTTCTGTTCAGATGTAAAAAGTATATGCTGTGTGTTTGTAGATTCATGAGAGCAGTCCCTTGGACCTGGCCAGTGAGGAGTCAGAGAGACTGCCATGTCTTCTTACCTTGCTGGATCTTGGTGCTGATGTGAATGCAAGGGACAAACATGGTATGTTTACAGTGGCCAGCCTAATTTAAAAATATTAGTTTGTATATCTCTTTATTCATTCTGCTTTGGTCTTGCCTTAAAAGGAAAAACACCTTTGCTCCATGCACTAGCAAGCAGCGATGGACTCACTGTGCACAACATAGACAACATCCAGCTTCTACTAGAGAGAGGTACTGGCCTCAAAAGTGCCATTCATTGTTACTGTTGTATTATTTTGAACATGGTCAAAACTGAAGCACCATCTGCATGCATCTTGAGATTTGAAGGGGAAAAAAACTTTAAAAAAACATGCAACATACACTTTTTAAAGCATGAATCAACTGACTGGAAAAAATAAAAAGGTTGATGAATCATGAAGAAAATCTTTATACCTGTTCACAAGTCTTACTGAAGTTTTATGTATAAACATTCTCATATGGTGAATTATCTTCTGGTATAATGAGGAAGATCCATTGATCAACCAGTTTAGATCAGAAGGTGTGTTGGTGATGAAGGTTTGTGAAGACTGAAGACATAATTTCAACGTCATCAGTTGTCATAGGGGGTATTTGCAGAAATCTCCATCAGGAATCCTGGATTGCAGAGACAAAAAAAACTAGTTGTAAATGTAAAGGCCACAATCTTTCAACTCTGCCTGAACAACTATCACAAGAATCCTTGATGAGCATAGTCTGTTAACCAATTCTCATGCACTATAAGGTATGCTGTGAATTAGAATGGATCACAAATGTCATTCTGAATGATGCCTCCTTTTTAAAGGTGCTGATGTTAATGCTGCAACTGTTGATGGAGAAACAGTTGAGTCATCGTTGGTGTTTCTGGTAAAGGAGGCTCTGGAAGCCAGTGCAGAGGACGCTGCTGAGATCGGTAACTTCTGCTTGAAAGCCACACAGCTCCTGCTGGCTCACGGTGTGGACCCGAGCTGCTGTCTGAACGAGGATGGTGAACCCTCCCTGACACAGACAAGCTTGGAGCACTTTGACCTGCTCTTCCCTCTGGCTGTGCTCTTAATTCAGAGCGGAGCCTCTTTGGTTTGCTCCTATCACAGTGACTCCTGTTGGTCAGGTTACAATCTCCTTTTCCAAAGGCTCCAAACCGCCCTGCAGCACTGCTCTGATCAAAGTTGTGCTGCTGATCTGTTGGAACAAGCGGAGGTTTTGCTGGACTTAGCCAAAGTAAACATCTCCACGCTGCACCTCCCTCCTAGGATGGAGCTCCCTGTACCCGGACAAAGTGATCACCCATATGCCCAGGCTCTGTTAGACCTGCACAATCAGGTAGTAGAGCGTGAAGCAAGTCCTCCGCCACTGCGCTGCCTTTGTAGAGCATTCATTAGGAGCCACTTACAGCCCTGGCCACTGGAAGCCAGAGTCAAAGTTTTACCCTTGCCAGATAGACTGAAAGACTTTCTTCTTCCCGAGCACACATACACCCCAAAACCAGGCTGGGGGTACTTCAAACCTCAGCAGAGCCAGCGCTGATCAAAACCACCAACCAGTTTCTCTGCCATTTGAAATCTAAAATTAAAAAGTGAACTTACCTATAGTAATTTGTGCAAAACATTCAAGTTTTTCCTCCATAAATGAATCTAAATCAGAAGATACCATTGCAGCCTTTGTTCTATTCTTATTGTCTCTGCCAAATTTACAGACTGAAGTGTATATGTTTACTTTAACATGCAATGTTGTCTTTGTACAAAGTATTCTTATTTGTGACAAACCTTTCTCTATTAAGATTAAATAATATAACTGTGTACAGCTAAGTTGGAACCATACAAATGGTTAAAGAAAGTTGCAGTACAAAATAACAGCCAGCAGATGGCTGTGTTGTGCCTGCACATCAGAAGCATCTCTGCTGTATGGGTCAAAGATTTAGTTATTCACAGAGCAGCCCATTAAAGTTGATCCAGCTGAGAAGGGTCCATTTATATTTTATGTCTTCAACATGATGGTGGCGTATTGTGGAATTTATGTATCTTTTTGTTAAATATGAAAGTGGAACAATAAAACCTGTGTTTCACTAATCCTGTTCTGTTGGTCTATTTTGCAAATAGACATTACATTTACGCTGCTGATCATTGTCTTGGCAGCGAAGTGCTGAAGAAGAGTGCCATACTTTCATACTACTTGCAATAGGGGGATAATTGCAGGGAGTATGTGACTATGACATGGATTTGTTCATACACCAAAACACAGCAGAGTCATTGCTGAAGAAAAGAGGCAGGATTTAAATGCTACAGCACAGCAGGGAGAGTGTGCCTTCAGATGCTTTGACATAATGGGCTGCAGTGGCTGCTGGAGTAGAAAGTTTTACCAAGCATTCTTAATGACTATGTTTAAATACTGATGAATTTAGGGGTTGTGTCTTCCCCTTTTCACTCACTCACTCTCTCATGCGCAAAACCCATTCTGTTCATCGCAGCTTCAGTAACAGAAAAACCTCAGAAATGTCTCGATGAACCATACTGCAATGCTATATGAGCACCACGAGGTATATATGTGTTTACATTCATGTGTGTATCTGTGTGAGAGGCGAGCAAACTAAATAGGACATTGTGTTACACAACTAACCCCTTCCTGACATTGCTGAAGCTGGAGTGGCTCCAAGGCTTGCAGGCGCTCCAGCTCCTCTTGGTTATCTGGGTCACAGCCTCTGAGGAGAAGAGCCTCAGCAGCAGCAGCAGCAGCAGGGCTGCATGACACACGCTTCACTCTCCTGTCCGTCTGAATCTGCCTGCATACTCTTGACAAAACCTCAACACTGGCCCTGGTTGAATGAAAGAGGGTGGGAGGGGGTTGCAGGAAGCTGAACACACACACAAAAAACATTAAAGATACAGAGACAGGGTGAGAGAGTGTTCATGAAGGACACAGAAATAGAAGCGTTGGATTAGATGTATACCATACAGTAGCTGTAGAAACATAATCCCAACCCTGCAAACGTGCACAACACTGACAAAAACAAGCTTCTTCCATCGACTCCAATCCCTGCTTGTAGAAGGTGATGGAATAAAGATAGTGGGGGGAGGGCTAAGCCAGTACTCTCCATCCAGCGTTTATTGGAAAACAGTGCAAGTGAAGCTCTGTACTGAAATTAGTTATTGATCTATTCTCTCCCTCAAGCCCATGGGTTTTTCCCAGCACACCTGCTCATTCTCTCATTGCCTTTTCTCTCGCCACAGCCCATTATATCTCCAAACTCCAAACCTCTGTTTCTCCACTCTGCATATTTTTGCTTCATTTTGTAGTTTATATTTAGTTAGATCATTTTTCAACTTGGGGGAGGTAATATAGAATGAAATCTTAATAGCAATGTGGCCTCTAACAAAAACTTTGATATTTACAAACTTAGATTGATGTCATTTTAGGAAAGCAGCAAGACGTCTACAATGTCACAAAATATGAATGTCTAAAAAGTAAGAATAATTATTTAAAAGCTGAGTTGTAACACTTTAAAATAGTTTTAAAAAAATCTCTATTCTGCTTCCTTCTTTATTTTAAATATTTTTTCTCACTTCTTACAACCTCCTTTTCATCATTTTCTTTTGAAATGTTAATATGACCTGATGTTTTCTTTCCAACTCATTTGAAGAAAAACGGGTGAAAAATATAGAAGATCTATTGTATAGTTAATTATTTTTTTATTTTTAAAAGGGGGGATTTTGGGGGGAAGGGGGTGATTCTGTGCAATCTAATGACAACACATGGAAGAATAATATTGCAAAGTTAAGCTTGCAAAAACTTGCTCTTTTTGTCTCAAGCTTAACCTCATTTTATTGATGTAAATTTAAAAAAAAATAATAAAATTAAACTCAAGAAATATTCCATGGTATTTTGCCTGTCAGAAGAATATAAAATAAATATCAAGACCTTATTAGAATTACGTACGAATATTTTTTTTCCTTCAACATCTGTGCATGCTGACTGGGTTCCTAGTGTGGCCTTAACCTTTTCATTGTCCACTATGCGGCAATCTGAAAGGCACTGTGGTCTGTTCCAGGCCTTTTCTTCTGTGGAGCGCAGCCTGTGGAGAGCGTGCATCTCCCTGTCTTTCATGAGACATTGTCTAGACACGGGATAATTGCAGACATCAGTGAACACTCAGCTGCGTCCTGATACCCCATGGGAGTCGAGGTGGACTTTAGAGACAAGCGACCAGCAGTCAGTGATGGCGGGGGGGTGTCACACTGGGCACCCGCACTTGTCCAGATTGTGTTTAGATGTGTTTGGCCCATACATCTGTTTACTGTAAATACTTGCTGATGTGATGGTAAGTTTGGATTTAGATGTGAGCGAGAGGGAGAAAAGGAAGGAGATATAGGCTCTGAAACATGGTGTTCGTAACTGCAGATGGGGTGACTTCATCTGAAAGAAATGTTCCCCTTGCTCTTGCTGTGCTCGTGTTGATGGAGCACACAGAAATGGTTGGTTGTTAACAGTGAGATGAATGCAGCTATTAACATATTCACACTGATTTCCACATGTTTTGTCCCCCACAACATAATTGATGTTTGGATCCAATACTTGTGAATGTTTTGACACAGCGCATGGACGTTTGTTGTGTGGGGTTGTTGGTCGGTTTGTGAGAGATGGTTGCAGGTTTGCTGGGTTCAGCCAGCGTACAGACTAATCTCAGTGGGGGTGGATTGGATGCAGGATAACTGAATCCTGTTGGGGCAGGCCACCTTCTCATTCTGCTCCAAGGTGTTGGTTCCTGCGATACACTGACAAATGCTCGGCTGTTGTGTTCACCAATTGCCACTTTTTCACTGAGAGCATGATGTTAAATTGAAAAGGTTCTATTGACTTTTATTAAAGCAAAGCTCAATTAGAAGTATGAGAAAAGCTGTATTATAAACAGAAATAGAAAAGTGAGGAATTATTTTACCACACATCCCCCATCACTTATTGCACTACTCTACCATCTCTTTCCCTATACTCTGGTAGTTTTTAGTTGAGCTAGAGTGCTTAGAGTTGTGAGACTGTTCCAAAACGTGAAGTCATCTTACTGTTATACCTAATTCTGCTTTTGTTCTTCGAAGGAGACTAATTTGAAAGTGCAGTGCACAGAAAAGTCGCCATTCCATACTCCAACTCTTATTTTAGAAGCTCACAGGTCCACCACCCTCCACATTTCTACAACTGACGCCATTTCACAGAAATTCCAGACAACTGGCGCCTGAGCTCTGCCTCCAAGAAGGACATGATGAATAGGACACACCCTTGGTATGCTAGTGAATGGCAGAATATACGGCACACTGCAGTGTTACAGCCTAGATTCATTACAGCCTCTAGTCCCAGCTTCTAGCTGTTTTCAGTGTCGTTTTCTCTGCTTTCCTCCCCTGTGCGTGTGATGCAGCTCGCCTATTTTTAAAAGCCTGAGTTTGAGTGAAATACACTGAGGCACCAGTAAGGCGAGCTACAGCTCTTTCCAGAGCTGGTTCCTGATCCTCCTCTTTGTTGTGGTCTATGCATGCCTTCCCTAGTCACATGACTGCGTTTCTATGGCAACTCGGGTTTGAGTAATCATTTGCGTTACGACCTTTATTCCCTTGAGGAAAGGGGAGGGGGAGGTTAGACTGAGCCTGTAGAAAGAGGGAGCAAGAGCAAAGAGAAAAGACAGGCAGAAGGGGAGCGGCAGAGAGGCACAGAGAAGGAAAATTAGTAAAAGCAACGGCTGTAGAGGAGAAATATTCTGCCTCTTTGCCTGTGTATTCTACATTTTGTGTTTTAATCTTTTATATAACAGCCCAATCTGTGACTTGGTGTATTCAAAAAGACAAAAGCCCTACGATTAAACTTCGGGTTCTTTGCCTCATTTTCACAAAAATATCTTTGTGTTGTGACTCACTCAGTGACTAGGGCAGGCAAGTAGGTCTGGTTTGACAGACAGCAGGCATGTATGTTTCATAAAGGCCCCTACACACACACACACACACACACATACACGCACCTCCCCTCCCCTTCATTTCTTCTTGGAGGGAAAGCAGTACTGTGCCACATGTGCAAGTCTCAGCAGAAACAGATTCTGTATGTTCCTGTTTCTTGCTCTCCCGGCTGCGTTGTCATGGTTACCGAGCTAGTCCACCAAGGCATGCAGCTCCTCTGTCTCGTTCTCTCTCGCTCTTTCCACTGTTGGGTGATTCAACCCATCAGTTGGGTTGTGTCATCTCCTAGATGGAGTTTGTTGCTCCCACATCTCCTAAATAGACTTTCGCAGTTCAGGCTTCTATTCCAGCTGGACTCTTGTTTGAGAAAATGAAATAACTGTGTATGTTTTGGATCTGATGGGTGAATTTGTTGGGTTTCTTTTATCATCGGTGGGGGGAACCAGAATTGACAGGAGGTGGGCTCGACTGGAGGGCTGGTGATAGACACTGTTGGGGGATGTGTGGTGCTGGTGGAGGTGGTGCTGGCTGCTTCCAGGTGCCTGTGACTGGGGCTGAATATGAATGAGGGGCCCCGGTTCTCCAGAGATGGAGGCTGGGGAGAAAACAGCTAAAGCCAGAGACCAGCGGAGCCTGGCTGGATGAGAGGCCCCCACAAGCTGCTGACAGGAGCTGGAGCTAGCCATCACGTTAATTAGCGTTTTTACTCTTGCAGCAGCGAATGGGGGAGTGGGTTAGAGAGGGATGTGGGGGTGGTATATGACTCACAGACACAGTATGGTTTATTCATGATGGAGGAAGGGTGTGCATGTGTGTGTGTGCGTGTGTGTGTGGAAGAGAGTGTGGTGGAGAGAGTGGGAAAGAGAGAAGAAACAGACATTTGATTTGCACAGTTTTGT
>JBAMYA010000024.1:12988665-13004999 GCA_037176975.1 Arrhamphus sclerolepis | reverse complement strand
TTGTGATTGCTTTAAAAAAAAAAAATCAATCCTATTCTATTCTATTCTGTTCTATTCTATTCTATTCTATTCTATTCTATTCTATTCTATTACATTCTATTCTATTACATTCTATTCTATTACATTCTGCTCTAGATTTTCTAATAGATTGTACAATAATTTACAAATTGTGAGTCGTACCTTTCTCTTACTCACAAAAAGGAAAAGTTATGACTGAACAAATAATCAGGTCACAGACATAAAACACATTTTAACAGTGAACTATATTCTAGGATGTTATACAATTCATTCAGTTCTGCTACACCTTTCTAATCTATATTTTTTTTCATTATTTCTACTTCATCCTATTACAGTGTGCATTCTGCTATTTATGAGTGTTTTAAACTGTTTGAATTACAACTATTGACAATGTTCTATTCTATTTCTTTTTTCTTTATCTCTTTCTAACCAACTCTGATTCTGCATAGTTTTTCTTATCTGTCTTTTTTGTTCCATAACTTTATTTCCCATTCCTCTCTTAAAGATAAATAATATTCTTAACCCTCCTGTTGTCTTCTAGTCAATTTGATCCAAAGTCGACGATTAATTTGTCATAACTTTGGTTTTCTTCCATAGTTGCCTGAAAATTACATGGATGATCCCATACTATGTTCTTTGCTAAAATCAATTGATTATTTTTGTTAAATTACATGTGTATTATTTAAATTATTAACACTAGTTGTCCTTGACAAAAGGTGTATAGTCAAAATGAAGCCAGTACAAGGGTTAACAGTTATAGCTACAAATCTGTTCTTTCCAGTTTCGTTACATTATTCTGCTATATGTCCCCACGTTTCTACAAACTATTCTGTTACTTTCCATAAACGCCTTTTCCAGTAAGCTTTTCCCCCTTGTGTTTTACTATATTCTGCTTGCTTCTATTCTATCCATAAACAGTCGGGAAGAAATCTGTATAGTGTTTGCCACAGAGATTTGCAGAGATCAGAACATATATAGTGAAATGCAGCATGCCTGCTCCTACGTGCATTTTGAATGAGGTCTAGTAGTGATATTTGCGTATAACTGAAGCACCGCCTCCCTCCCATTGGACAATGTCTACGTGAGGGCGTGGCGAGGAAAGATGAGAGTTGGAAATCCATGCCCTTACTGGGAAGACATGGAGCGCTATGGACACAGTCTACATGAGTCCAGTACGTAGCTCAACTAAAGACATAAATATTTCTCCCGATAGGAAACAGACGATTTGAGAAACTGAGAGGAAAGAACGGGTGGCCCGGCTGAGGATGGAGTGTGCATTTGACGCACAGAATTTGATCTCCATTTCTTTGAGGAAAATCCAAAGCTCCAGGACGCAGAGAGGAGGCATCAAGCTCCACAAGAACTTGCTGGTAACGTACGTTCTGAGAAACGCCAGACAGTTTTACATGAGCAAAAACTTGTCGCAAACACAGAGATCGCCACCGTATGAGGATGTAACGGCAGTCCGTGAGAGGCAAGAATACCTAGAACTGACCGGGAGCTTCACGGAGTTGGCTGATGACTTCTACTGCAACTTTACCGGGGTTGAGTCGGACAGTTGGCACTGCGGAGCGCACCAATCCAACGGCCAGCCTGCAGAGATGCCGCACCAAGACGCATCTGCCTGCGCAATGGTATCACCAAGTGACTCTGACCTCATGGTTTCCGAAGCCTGTTGGAGCTGCGCAGACAAATCCTCCTGGGAGTTAACTATCCCGAACACACAAGCCAACCAAAAGACTGTCCTGGACTTGGACACTCATGTGGTGACTACTGTCACGAACGGATACTTCCACTCAGACTGTTGCGCGCAGCCAAAACAGCCGCAGGGCGCGCAGTGCTACACTAGAAAGCGAAAGATGGACACAAGTTATTATATTGTTGATCCAGAGTTTTATTTGCCAGACTTTGGGCCAGTGCCGTGTAAAAGGATGATGGGTGATGATGATTCACATTCAGGCTCGGACCAACTGGACAGCACAAACATCTCCAACCTGATCTCGGTGTTGGGTTCAGGTGGACTATCTGAGTTTGTGAGTTGGCAGCAGACGGACCTTGAGCAAATATTCGCCACTCAAACAATTTGTTTAAAACATACACTGTTAACAGGCAGTGGTTGGACCAGAGCAATCGAAGCATTTTAATTTGTATCACTGTTTTTTCTTTGTATCGTTTCATTTTTTTGTTGATTTCAAATAAACCGTGTCACGACTGCAATTCTCACTCTCTCTGCTCTGTTATTGAAGAATATTCCCGAAATGTGGTTTCATTGAATAAACATATCAATTACTGTTGTTTTAGGTTTTGTTTTATTTTTTGTTTGTTTGTTTTTGCACATTGGCTTCTCTCGTGCCAGTCGATATCATGTGTGCACATGCTATAAATTGAGTGTATATTCTTGTGATTCGTTTGAGTTACTGGGAGTCTGTCTTTGGTTTGTGTTTCCTGAGGAAATTGGTTAACGCTGTTTCTCTGGAAAGATGTTGGAAGAGCACCATCATGTGGCCAGCAAAGACCTGTACAGAATCATGCACCAGCTAAACGCAGAATATCATTCTGTAAATGTATTATTTATATCAGGGCCTGCTTTGGTAAATCAATAAAACTAACATAACTTAAAAAAAAACCCTGATGTGTTGGTTTTAATGAGTAACCTATGCACTTCAGGAATCTGCCTTCTTCACTAGGCTATATATTGTCTTTTTAAGTGCATTACAATTAGATGTTCATAGGCTAATTAGGAACCTTGTGGTTTTTAAAAATAAATAAATATTGCTGTTATGTTATAATAATTTTATATATAAAAATTTTAAAAGTTTAATTAATTTATTATTATGAATTGTTTTCATTATTTATTTAAGATTTCTTTCTTACCATTTGCATACAATTTCATAAAACTAGACGCTTTTATTTTGAAAGGTCGAGCGTTAAATATGTTTTTGTGCTCGGGTGCATCAAACTCCACTTTCAAAACAAGACTTTTATTAAGAGAAGAGCCCTCGCTTGTTTTTGCTCAGTGGGACCGAGGGGGGGCGGACAGCTGGGAGTTTTGACGGTGAGCTTGTCCTTGAGATATGACAGCCCGAGGGTTTCCCATCTCTTTTCCCGGGACGGCCGAGCTCTTCAGCGCGTATTTCTGACGAGATGTTGGGCTTTTTAGTCAGAGCCGCGGTGAGTGTGGTGCTTCGCGTTGATTAAAAAATAAAATAAAAATTACGCAGTATGTTTTGGTGGGTGGTGGGTGGGGCGCTAGAGGACAACAACACTGAGACTGTAATAGATCAAAATGCAGTGGATGTTTTCCCAGTCTATGCCGTTTTTTAAAAGTGCATCATTTACCGTGACATTTATATTTTGTAGAGCCATTTTAGCGGCTTAATCACTGTGACAGCTTGCGTAATGTTAGCTTATAGCGTTCCTTAACGTTAGCTTAACACGCACGCTGCTAAAAGGATGTCGGAGACGTAAATATTAGTTGCAGGTTTTTGTCGATGCAGAATCTTCTGTAAATATATTAATGTTTTTAATATTATCAAAAAAGACAGCTAGTGATAGGATAGCAGTCGTTATGAGTCGTTATGTCGTTATGAGTTTATTTTGATAAGGCCAACCGGAAGTTCAGTCTGTATTGCCGTTGATTGACAGAGGTGAAAGTAAATATAAATATAACATTATATAAATACAAAATTAATAGTACAGTATCTTCTTGAAATTTCACACTTCCATTGTTATTTAAGTTATAGTAATATTTAAAACAATTGAATTATTTCCGAATGTGTTTCAAATGATTAAAGATCGGATGATCGGAAATACCAGCAGTGAAAACAAGGGGACAAATACATTTTGCACTTTGATGTATATTTGTTTTAGCCACAATCCCTGAGGTTCAACTGTGTCAACTTTCTATTTATAAGATGGCAGAGGATGCCCCAGTGACTCCAAACAAATAGTGTAACTACTTCATTTAGTGGCTTTGGTATCAGTTTTCACATACTAAATCATCTCGCAGCAAAGTATGTACCGCTGTAAATATTTCAAATCACTCTTCCCAGTTGTCTGTCCAGTTCTTATTTAAACTCATTTGCACACAGGAAATTGCTATTCCAGAATTCAAATGCACATATTTAACAGCAGGTCGACACCTGATAAATGTGGACTTGATCATGTAGTTCACCTTAGGAGGCGACCAGTAAGATCAAATACTTGTATTTATGTTTGTGTGAGTAAGATATTTAAGGTAATGTGGAAAATACAAATAACTGACCATAGTTAAGTCTTTCCCTTCTATTTTGCCTTTTGAATTTATAAAGAAAAGTAGTCTACTAATCACTTTTTATGTCTTATAGCTGCGGCCAAGCATTGCAAATCCATGTTGCTTGCTCAGACCGGTAACCCAGATCCCAGAGAGGTCCCTTGTACATCAGGAGGGTTTACCCAAGCTACCTGTGCCACCCTTGAAGCAAACATGTGAACGCTACCTAGCCGTTCTGGAACCCATTGTCAGCCAAGAAGAGCTGGAACATACCCAGCAGCTAGTACAGGAGTTCCTGCATGGTGGAGTGGGACAAAGGCTTCAGAAAGGACTGGAGAGGCGTGCACGAAAGACAGAAAATTGGGTATATATTTTGCTTTATTTAAGTTCTTATCTAACTGAGTGCTGGAAGTAAGAACAGCCCTTGACAAGAGTTTAATGTTGAAAGCATCTTGATTAAATAAACTATGGCTCACTTGCTGCTCAGTGTGCATCAAGGAGCTTTACAAGTAAATGCAAAGTACATGTTTGTAAGTATATACAATAAGAGAAACGTTTTGATTGAGCTATAGATTGCAACCCTGAAATTTATAAGAACTATTCTGGATTACTTCTTATACATATTTAAATATATTACATTATATTTCTTATTTCCTGATTTGTTTGTATAGCTGTCGGAGTGGTGGATGCAGTCGGCCTATCTAGACTGCCGCATGCCATTGGCAGTTTACACAAGCCCTGGAGTTGTTTTGCCCCGAATGCACTTTCAAGATCGACAGGGGCAGATGAGGTGAGAAACTGGTTTTACTCTGTTAAAACACTCACATTATCTAAACTGCCTTTCTTACAAATCATATCCCTTCAGAAGAAGACTCGAGAAGAGTCAGTATGTTGTAGATTTTCAGGATTACAGCAACATCAGCTGTAACCCGTGATTCTCTAATTATGACTGCAGTCATGAAACTTCTTCCTTAAAACAGATTTCCTTTTTGTTGAGTTGTGTTGTAAACAAGCATGTCTTAAACTGGAGTTTAAAGGCGACCCTTGCAGAATCTTCCTTCCATGCATTGGCTATTTAAAGCCTGTTGGCTGCTCATGCCATTGCTCAGCTGTTTTTAACTGCTGGTGACACATGGGATATGCAGTGAACGTGTTGCCCCCCCCATATCATGCAGTTTCAAGTTATAACAATGGCAACTTAAATGTTAAGGATATATTTCAAAGCAAATCCAGTCCTTAACCATTTCAGTGGTAGCTTTAGTTCATCTGGATCCTTATTCATAATTTAATATAAATAATAATTGCATTTAGAAATGTCTGAATTCCACTTGTTAATTGTATCTAAAGAATTAAACAAGAACTAATGATGCAGTCTATGCATACTATGTCAGTAACATGATGATTTCTACTCTGCAGGTTTGCTGCCAAACTAATTGCAGGAGTTTTGGACTTTAAGAGAATGATTGACTCGTGAGTTTTCTGGAAATGAATGCATCTGAAAATGAATGCAAATGAATCTGTTGTATGTTGGAAGGGTATTTTCATCCTAATTTGATTTTATTTTATATTCCTGTGGCCTAGTGAAACTCTACCTGTAGAGTATTTGAGTGGGAAGCCACTGTGTATGGACCAGTATTACCAGATCCTGTCCTCCTGTCGTATTCCTGGCCCAAAGAGGGACACTGTTGTAAATTATAACACAGGGAATACACCTCCAACCCACATCACTGTCGTACACAATTTTCAGGTACACAACTAGCTTTGAAGCCTGTTCTATTTTTGTACTTCTCACTATTTCAAACAGACATGGGAAAAGTGTCTTATTTTAAGATGTTCTCATTTGTACTACCACAATAGAAACACAGGGTCTTTGGCTAAATTATCTTGCCTTTTTTTTATTCCTCCTCAGTTCTTTGTCTTAGATGTGTACAACAGCGATGGCTCCCCACTGACAGTAGATCAGATTTACATGCAGTTGGAGAAGATCTGGAATTCTTCTTTGCAGACTAATAAGGAACCAATTGGCATCCTTACATCACAGCACCGCAATACTTGGGGGAAAGCATATAACAACCTGATTAAGGGTAAGTAGAGATTTAGAGAAAAATCTCTATTAATAAGATTTATTACTCTATTATTGGACTGGCTCAAAGGCATGTTTTAGAGAAACGTTTAGAGAGTAACTGTTATCCTTAGAGTTATTTTATGTTTCCTCAGACAAGACAAATAAAGAGTCGGTCCGTGCCATCCACAAAAGTATTTTCACAGTATGCTTGGATGCTCCAATGCCTCGGGTGTCAGATGAGATGTACCCGAGCCGAGTGGCTGCCCAGATGTTACATGGAGGAGGAGCTCGCTGGAACAGTGGTAATCGCTGGTTTGATAAGACGTTACAGGTAAGTTAGACAAAGATTCCTTAATTTTTTTTTTATTAAATAAATAAATAAATAAATAGGTAGAATCTAGTACTTGTTGAGAATTTGACAAACTTAAAAATCATCCTCAGTTCATTGTTGGTGAAGACGGTACATGTGGACTGGTGTACGAACATGCACCTGCTGAGGGTCCACCCATTGTGTTTCTCATCGATTACGTTGTTAAATACATGTAAGTTTCTTTCAGTTTTCAGATAAGTACTTTCCCTTTTTAAAATTGACTTCCTCTGACTAAGTGGTTCATATTTTTCAACAGGCAGAAGACTCAAATAGTTCGCTCTCCTATGGTTCCCTTGTCCATGCCTCAGAAACTGCGATTTAACATCACACCTGAGATCAAAAGAGACATTGAGAAAGCTAAACAAAATATGAACATGTGCGTAAAGTTCTGTTATGTTTTGTCTATGTTTTTGATAACACTTGACTAACTACCTCTTTTTTTCTTTTTCTTTTTTTCGTTTTGTTAGAATGGTACATGACTTGGACGTGAATGTGCTTATGTTTTCTCATTTTGGAAAGAATGTGCCAAAGAAACACAAGTTAAGTCCAGATGCCTTTGTGCAAATGGCTCTTCAACTTGCCTACTTCAGGTAAGAAATGTGCTCATGCAGTGATGACATATTCTGGAAATTGACATCAAGTGAAGCATATCTGGTTTGTATGCTGTTTTCAAATTCTAGGATGTATAGTACTTGCTGCTCTACTTACGAGAGCGCATCGCTGAGAATGTTTAAATATGGGCGAACGGATGTGATCCGCTCTACAACTGTAGAATCACTTCTCTTTGTCGAGGCAATGCAAGACCCAGCTAAAGAGGTACTGATGAAGCACCAGGTTTTCACCGTAAATTTTCTGTTTTCGACATATAGGATGTCTTACTGAATGGTAAATTTTCCTAACAGAACACAGAGAAGGTGGCAAAGCTGCAGAACGCTGTTCATGAACATTCGAAAAACACATACAACGTGAGAACAGAACATCTTTTATGGAAAATGTTCTTATATTTTTGAAAGAAAATCTGATTAATCTCACTTGTATTTGTTTTTTGTTTGTTTGCTTTGTTTGTTTTTTAAGGCAATTCATGGACAGGCTATTGACAGACACCTTCTTGGGCTAAAGATTCAGGGTATTGAAGACCTGACCTCTATGCCTGAGATTTTCATGGATACTTCTTATGCAGTGGCCAATCATTTTAATCTCTCTACAAGCCAGGTATATTTGCATCTAAGAGAGATACCAATCTCTTATTACTGAGTGAACGATTGTTTCTCGTTACATGTATTTAATCGTGTGGTTCCTCTTTCCCATGTCCATGTCCAGGTTGGCTCTAAGACAGACTGTGTGATGTGCTTTGGTCCAATGGTGCCAGATGGCTATGGAGTGTGCTACAATCCCATGGACGAGCACATCAACATTGCCATCACAGCCTTCAACAGCTGTGAGGAGACAAATGCTGCCAACTTTGCCCAGGCTGTGGAGGAAGCACTGTTGGACATGAGAGCCCTTCTAGAAGACGTGGCCACGGTCAGACAGTGATCCCACACAGGAGCCTGGCATGCTGGATATATTTGGGAACTGAAACTGAATCAAGCTGTTGCCAGAGCTGTTGGCAGAAAGCCACACTGGCATTATCGCACAAAGAGGAAACCTGCAACCTAATGGTTTGTGGGAAGTATATAATGTATGACTGTCGATGCACTGCCTTTCTGAGGAGATATTCTCTATGATGAAAATCACATATTGAAAATACTGTGAAAAGTAAGAGTTGTATTAGAAATATGTTCTCCCTTGATGATACTTAAGCAGTTCCTGGTGGAGCCTATGCTTAACTTAAAAGATATAGAGTGCCTTGGTGTGTTTCTTATTTATTCCGGATTAAAATGATAATTGCATACTGTAGGTATGTAAATCAAATGAAGAGGGGTATTTTTACAGTACAGAATAGAACGTACTTACAAAAATATAAGTATTGCAACCTAAATAAATGTTACATATATAAATCCAAAACCTGATTTAAAAATGTTAATCTCTAGCATCAATGATTCACAAAAGAATACTCAGCCCTGAAAGTCCCTTTGGAATGGAGGTAGTCTCCATGAAATTCAACCTCAGCCATATTTCCGGAGGAGTGCCACTGGAACAGCTGCTGGTTGTAGAACACATTGGTCTTTAAGACATCCATGTCCCGGATCTAAACAGGAAACACATGAATGATGCGGTCGGTATTACACACACACAGTTTTCATGTTGAAATGTGTTGAGAAGCTTGTTTGCACCATTATATATGTAGACTGGGAGTTGGTGGTGTTGAATACCAGTCCTATGTACAGTGCTTGGATTCTGATCTTCACAGAAGGAGGGGCATTGATGAGCACTCGGCAGGTGTGGTTAGTGTGAGATGTGATTGGATTTTCAAAGACACCGCTGGGGGAAAACAGCTGAATATCACAATCTGTTGGGGGGGGAGGAGGCACATTTATAGTTACCAGTGTACATTCAAATGAACATACATATGCAATGAAGTTCTAAATATGTAACATTTGTGGAGACTTTGTCCACTAAACATTGTGTTGTCTGGTATTTTTGTCATGCTCCATTACAGTATGCTGCTGGGTTAATATAGTTGGTACCCAACAGCAGGGTGGAGGTGTAAGTACACAGATAACTCAAGTAATTTTCACTCTACATCAACAGATTTGAACATATTAAGCTTTGCAGCATTTTCTTCTTGATTATATTTATCTCAGTGAGTTGGATTGTGTTAGACTGGTAGTCATCACACTGTTTAATCATTTTCTGTAGTGATATTTTTTAACGGACAAAAGTGGGATCAATCTATTTGATCTTCAGTTGATACTTCCACTCTTATCAGCTAATTAACCCACCAAACAGTACACTATTAAACGTCTCCTAATGACGAAAAAGCTGTTTTTACCTTGATGGTGGCTCCTCTTCAAATTCTTATGTGAATTGTAGGTAAACACTATCCCATTTCCAGCGCTGACCAGATTTTGGCGCACAAGAAGGACATTTGTTCTGGTAGTTAATTCACTACCTGCTGTCTGAGCGCACTTCCTCACCAAGGCCAGACGATCAAAAAATGCCACATACTCTTCTGTAAGAATAAAAGCAGGAGTGACCTACATGTCTTTTGCTGTAGTGGCTGAAGTGAACATTTACATTTTTAATAAAACATACTTTTTTTGCAGTCCAAAGAGCTAGATATCACTTTAATGTGGATAACCTCATCAAGGGGTCGACCTATGGATACTGTGCAGCGTTTGGATACATCTGCCAAATCCACTGTGCCTGATTCCTCCAGGAGGAGGTGCCCACACGCACCTAGAAAAGGCAATGCGCCATTGTTGAAATCATGCTTTGTAATTCTGCCTTTTACAGCCTATAAAGTAATTATTATGCATACTAACTGGATTTGGACTTTGGGGTGGCTGCAGTAGTCTGTGGGATGGTGATGTCCGCTGTAGGACTTGGAGGAAGATGGCCCTTAGGGTGCTGTGGTGTATCTGTATGAATCACAGTGGGCGCTGGGAGAAGTCTTGCTGTGAGATTAATTTCCATGGTTGTGGTGGTGTCAGATGCCAAATCTCTGCAGCTGTTCATGTAGCAGCCCTGGATAGTGATTGGTTTGGGCATGTGCATGCAAAACAAGGGGCTGAGGGGGTCCGGCTTTGAGGGGCCCATGCAGGAAACAGCTCTGGACTGGATGCCATATCCACATGGTACTGAACACTGAGGAGCAGGTCACAATGTCAACAACATCAGACACTGAGATGATGTTGAAACAGTATTCAGGTGAGCAGTGGATATAAACATAATATGTGAGTAGAATATGTAGTAAGCAGGCATAGACATGCAGAAAATTCTAAAATAACAGGTAGATTTGTTTTTTCTCTTTTAGTAAACTGATCACCAGAAAGTTTGAGCTTTAATACACACAATTTCCATTCTAATCTATTTCAGTCTTCAGATTTCAGTCCTGAGAGATTTACCTGACTCCATGGCTTCACCTCCCACCTGAAGGTGCACACTTGCACTAAGCAGGGCACAGTGGCAGCTGGTTTGATGGCTGCATGACAGCTGTCCTCTGGCACTACACTCTCCTTTCCATGGATGAATTGGACACAAGACACATTTCTTTGAGCTACACCGAGGTCACAGGACACGGAGCAGGGCAATGTCCCTAATACTTTCCACCTGAACAAATGAAAGTGTAGGTGAGATGATTTGGGGATTGTTAGAACTGGTCTCAGACGTGTGTGTTTGTGTGTGTGGTTTACCTTGCTGGACAGCTCTGAGTATTACAGGAAACAACTGATGTGGGTTTGGGAAAGTCGCTGCACTCAGAATCCTCCACCACCTCCTCCCCCTTGTCTGCTTCTCTTGCACAGTACAGAACCCTGTTGGCTACCCCTCCTCCACATGTTACGCTGCAGACTCCTTGTATAGAGCGCCACCTGGTTGTTATAAAAGAAATGTGCAACTGTAATTTCCAAAGAAATGTATAAACACTGCATCATATATCCATGTTAAATATGGTTTCTCACATAGGAGGACAGGGAGACGTGCCGCATATCTCAGAATAAGGTTCAGGTCTGGTAGAAGCATCACAGTTGAAGTCAGGCACCCCCAGTCTGGTCTGATGATCCACACAAGAAAACCAAACCTGCAGGGTTCCTGCAGTGCAAGATCAACGGACACTGAGGCACAATATACATGAGAGTGGATTGTTTCAGAGATAAGGATCACATTATTTTTAAAATTACCATTGCCGCAGGTCTTTGAACACTGGGTGATAACAGGGCTCCACACATACACTGGAGCCTGTCTAAAGTGTGGTAACAAACCAGACTTTAAAACACGCAGCTCCTGGTCAAGAGAAATACCATTTAAATATGCTTTTGATATTTAGATTAATTTAGACTTACGTTTTTGCAACTTTCCACTTTACCTCCCCTTTAGATTCCCAGCCAATGGGGCAGACATCTACCACACAAGGCACAGCTTCAGGTGGTTTGACCAGCTCTGAACAAAAGCTTTCATCCACTTCAACATCCTGACCATCTTCCGGCCGGACACAGGACACGATACGTTTCACTTCTCCTGGCCCACACACTGCAGAACAGGGCCCTGGCTCTGATACACGCCATCTGCAAACATACAAAATTGGGGATTCACATGAAACTCAGTTGGAAGCTGCAGCAGAAAATTGTAGATGAATTACATATGACCCCAGTTAACCCACCCTGGGGTATGTTCCCATCCTTCCAGTAGAATTCATTGTATTCTACTGGGAAGACAAAAAAAGCCAGGATTAAATTAACCACCCAAATAATATTATGGACCAGACAGACCCAATTTTTCCTGTTTCTTCCGCTCCCCTGCTGCTTCAGATCATGCAACACCAGCCAAAGATTTAGATTCATTTTGAAATGATACTGAAGAATTAGTCCATTAAATTTCCTTGAATGTGTAAGAAATTGTCATTTCTCCACACAGACAATTCCAAAACATTACCAAACTTTAGTGTATTCACATAAGAAAAATATATTACTAAACTGGAAATATAAATATAGCTACAAATAAATCAGTTACTTAATCTGTTAACAGGGCATGCAAATTTAGAAAAGCTCAGAAAGGATGTTTTAATTTATGTTATCTTTTAGTAGAAAATGAACACCAGACCGCATTATGATCAGAGGAACAAAATAGACTATACCTAGCAGGGCAGTGATGCAGGTTACACCTCTCAGACTTGTGTGGAGCTGTATCGGAGGAGCATTCAGAGTCCGGAACAGTTACCAAATCAGATCCAGATTTCTGAACACATTGCACAGGACGCACTCGCACTCCCCCACCACAGGAGGCACTACAAACACCAAACTTTCCTGCATCCCACCTGCAAAATAGTAAATTATTCATATATATCATGTATATTCATTTGTGTTGTGTGCATCCCTGAAAAAGGAAAAGAATTTTAAAAAAAAGCAAAGCTGATTGTTAGCCTAACCTGGGGGGACAGGGTGAGAGCTGACAGGCTGTGTGGACTGGTGAGGTTGGAGGAGGTGCTTTACAGTAGTGCCCCATTAAATGGTTCTTGGTATAGTCATCGACACACACATGCACATGCTTCTGTACACCTGCAACAAGAGAATATTGGAAGAGGGAAGTTACTGAAAACATATTTGTGGTTAGAAAAAGGTTCTGAAATTACAATGTCTTTATAATAGATAATGTGCACGTTTAGCGAATCTACATTCACAAACCTCAGTATTGTTGCACAACTCTCCTTTGAAAATATTTGCATTTCTTATATAGGAAAGACAATATTATATGCACTGCATAGCATTGAGTTTGACTGAGAGTCAAATGACACATACCATCAAGTACACTGCATTACAGCATATTGGATATCCTCTTTTTTTAATATGAATCATCAATACTTACCTGATCCACAAGAAACAGAGCAAGGTGTCGTGAAAACAGCCCAGTTTCCCCTTGGTGTTAAATCTGTCAAATTGCTGCTTCTGGATGATGCATAAAACTTGTAGCTAATGTTTGGATTTGTTTTTTCTCCATACTCTTTACCATATTTGCGATAAACCTGCAATCAAAAAAAAACAAAACAAAACCATTATAAACACTATTATTGCAGATTTAGGCTTTAAAGCTTATTTTAGTTACAAAAGCCATTTTTGTTCTTGCCCTGATATTTTAGGAAGTCTACTTCTTGAATCACAGTGTGACATTTTGAACACTTATGTTTTCTCCCGACCTGTATGTTTATCTCTTGCTGCAGCGGTCCAGGCAGGATCACTTCTTCCATCTCAGCTAAAAGGTCTGGTGTCAGGTGGAGGTGGTACTTCACATGGTTTTCATCCAGCAGCGAGGGGTGGGTCATGTTCATTGCCATGATGCCCCTTCCAGACACAATGTACTGATCCCCGATCATTACAGCTGTGGATGCAAAACAGCCCCAATTTTCACACATCTTGTTAATGAAGGCTTTTAGAAATGTCAATCTCATGTTTGTGTGTGTTGCTACTCACCCATATGAGTGAAGAGTGGCGCCCTGTTGACAATATGAACCTGTGTGGCATTTACTGGCAGTGTGAGAAAGGTGGTGTACTCTGAAATAGAGACCCTGAATGTTATTTAATATGTACGGATTTAACAAATAAATATTTTTTTTAAATATATAAATCAACTGTCTTGAAGAAAGAAATTAATAATTTGTTTTGTTTTTTGTTTTAGTAAAGCAGTCTAAACCCCAAGAGTAGTACAAGTGAAAAAGCAGTGAATCATCAAAGTGCTCACCTTTGGCCTGACCACCTCTGTAGGTGCCCGAAGTCAAACTACAGGTTGATCCATCTCCACCACACACTCCACACACATCAAACACATTACCGGAGTGCAGCACACCATCGCAGCCAAACAGCTAATCAGAAAGAAAAGACTGAACGTAAAAAGATGAGAAACAGTAAAATCTCTGGGCCTTGTTTAGTTTTCTTTACCTGACATCTGCCTAGTAGACAAGCAGCGGTGGCGCCAAAAGGAGGTTGGCTGTCTGACTCACAGCGAGTTCCATCAACAAACTGAGAGCCTCGACTCACTATGAAGTCATCTCCATCTGACTGACACATATATCTGCACTGTACATCTCCTGATTAGGAGCAAAAGATTAAATAAAGATTAATATATCGATACAGACTTTGTACACACACACACACACACACACACACACACGTCTGGCAGTAAATGACTGTCTTTGACATGTTTCTTGTATGGGCCAGTTTATGAGAGTGTGTGCATGCATGGCTTTTGAATGCCTGAAAATCAGAGTGCAGGGAGTTTTGTGAATTTATATGCATGTGTATGCTTCAGTGTGTGTGTGTGTGTGTGTGTGTGTGTGTTTTTACTTTTGTGTCTGTACGAATACACACGCCTGAGATAGCAGCAGAGCCATCAACGGGAATGATTCCAAGGAGACCGGGGAGTGTCATTACTCAGACTTGTTTACATTCTAAATACGTAATGAAATCTTGTTGGTAATAATGACGGGAATAAAAGTTTAGGAAATTGTAAAAGTGGTGAAGTTTGAGAAATGAGCCCCGGCCTGTGAAATAGCATTTGGGGGCAGGAAACGACATTATTATGCAGTGCTCCTGCTTGCCTGAGACATGAAGATGAACTGCTGGCGGGTCATAAAATGCTGTTAGCCTTAGCCTGAAGTATGGCACATTGTAAAAGAGCCCTGATCCCATATTGCCATTATATATAAAAGTATGGCCATACACAACATTATTTTTCATATAAGATGAGCTCAGATACAGTGGCTCAGGCCCCAAAATTCATACACTGATAGGCAGACTTTTTTTCCTCTTAAAAAAAATATAAATAAACATATTGCCATGGAACCCATCTCTGCCCTGATCTTATAGACCTCGATATTAAAAACAGAAATATTGCATTTTCTAGGGGCTCTGTTTTCCCCTGTCCTCTTTTGGATATGGGATATATCTCTGTGTTTGTTTAGGAGGGTGAAGGGGAGTGGTAGAGGAAGAAGAGGAGAGGCAGAGGAAGCCTGAGCAGAATTCAACAAATGAAAGAAAATGGAAACGGATGAAGACTTTAAGAATATAATGAGATGAATATTGAGCATATCAACGGCAGGATAAAGAGAGTTAGTTGTGGTGGGTGGTGTGTATTCTTGTGTATATTGAAACAGTTTATTGACAGAAAATGATGGTTACAGGGGCACAATTAGGATTAATGTTACTTTAGATGGACAGATGATGTCATTGATGCCCCTTATTTTTCTCAAGGTGGTTCCTTTAAAGACATTTGAAAGATACGATAAGTTTACTCAAACCCACTTATGACTAATGTATATTTATATTCCCAACTTTTTCAATGGGAAAAAGAAGGCAGAAAAGAGGGGTCCCAGAGAGTCTGACTTCAGGGGGTTATATCTATTTATCCCTTTGAGGGTTTGTTTTTTTGTTTTTTGTTTAAAAAAAAGGAAAGGAAAATTTACTGTGGGTAGTTTCCTTGGGAAATTGATGAAAGCTTAGAGGACATTGATATGACACTGGTCTGACAGAAAAAAGGTAAAAGCTTCTAATAGCTTGAATACTAGTAATTAACTCCATATAGTAAATGAATGTTGACATGATGAAATGACAGTTTTCATTGGAAATTAACTTTGACAGTTACAAAGAACCATGAACAGTTACCTCACTCAGAGAACTGTCATATGGTTGTTCATCTCCTGTAGTTGATGCCAACTGTACAAATCAAACATGTTGACACTGTATGTGCCCGGTGAACTATATTTTTGTTCCTAGAGTTACCCTCAATAATTATATCAAAACCTGTGAATCAAAGCTGACCTGATTTCCAAGAAACATTTCTTACTCATTATTATTATTATTATTATTTTTGTTATTATCTTTTGAGGATGAATAAAAGAAGTCAGTGCTTTGCATTTTCAGTGAATTGCAGTAGTCCATTTAGGATGTTGTGCTGTAAATGAGCATGCTGTTGTAAAAGTCACTCTGTTCATTTTTAGTGTTACTGTTGTATCTGCCTACTTAATGATAATGAAAGTG